>PVIJ01004391.1:0-118676 GCA_004024925.1 Scalopus aquaticus | reverse complement strand
AAAAAAAACTGAGACCTAAATCCAGGCCCACTTTATGAACTTTTTACCCTTTTCTGTCCAAAATAAAACCATTTTCAACTTCATCCCTTTTCCTTGCTGTGTATTATCTTGTTGTGGATTATCTGGGAACTTTAACCTTAACCATGACAAACTTTAAGTCCTATCATATCATTATCTCCTTCCATTAGCACTTTTTTTAATTTTTTGCAACAAAAATGATATGAATAAAATGAATTCCAATAACATTTTTGAGCAAGTAATATTTACCAGACGTTAAAAGATGTTAGGGAAATGTAGTGAAAAAAACGAACATAGTCCTTGTAGTTGTGAAACTACATGTAGGGGAATTGGCATTAAACACATAAAGCCAATTCCTATAAAGAAAACACACACAATACTATAAGAATGCAAAACTGTGTGACCAAATTTAGAATGAAGAGACAGGCAGGACACTGGTGTAGAAATTATCAGTTTTGATCTGAAGGACAAAAAGATCATGTATGAGGACAAGGAACATAGTGAGGTAACAGAAAACTTGCCTTTGACATAAACAGGGAACATACAACCTTTCTAGGAAGCGAAATATGAAAAACTTGTTTCTGAGGATGACCTTCTTCTAATTTATAGGAAAGGAAGTAGTTAATTCATTAAGTGATGACTTCAATTAAACTGATAATAAAAAGAGGATTAATAGTCACTTGAAAATTTTTTTTTTTACCAAAAATAACTTAATGTCATCTGCAGCTATCGTTGACCTCACTGAAGAGTTCAGATAACATTATGAATAAGAAAAACTTCTCTATTATACCGATGGTGTGTGATATAAGCTTATTGTTATTTATTGTGTCCGTGCCTTTTGCAGTGCAAATGCCTTTGTCTTACCTCTGCCGGAATATTACACTCCATTGATAGTAAGTCTTTATATCTTATTGTGAGAACAAGACATGATAGGTGACTTATTTAAACATTCTGTTTATCCTGCCCCCTCCACCACCCTTCCATATAAAATGATTCACAAAAACATAGAAAGTGAGTAACATTGAGACAATTATCAAATATCTGAGGTCACAGGGACAATGGCACACTGCCTGTAGGTGATTTGAGTTGAATAGCAAAGATTTAGCATTTGGGGGGTACAAGTTAGGAACAACTACAATGACTCTAGCATGGAAGGGAGAATAGTTGCAATAGGCCTCACCAATAAATTCTCATCACTAATGCTCTTTCTTGCTTTTCATTCAAAGGCCACTAAAGTTCACCATTCCCACTCTGTAGTTTACTTCTACATTAAAAGTCTATTTCATTGTGTTGCATTTTTTCTTACTTTTTAAAATTATTTCTACAGCTTCTAAAGAAGATAACTTAACCTTGATTTTCATATTGTGAAATAACTTCAATTGTAAAATCTCTGTACCTCAGAAGTACTACATGTAAGAATATGTGTAGCATAAATTGTCATTATCAGTATCTTGAACAAAGTAAGTTAGATCAGAATCAATTCAGAGAATTTTATTCCTGTGTTTTTGCAGGTCAGTAACATTTAGAAAATATTGCAAATTACTCCTCTGAACTGCTGAACTAGATATTATGTTTCAAGAAAACACTTATTTTACTAATTTTTGTATCAAAACAGGTGGAAGACAGAAAAGTATAGTGCTTAGTAACATGAGCTTTGGAATCAGATGAACCTGGATTCAAATAAATGGGATTGGAATCTCCACTTTATTATGTTATGCTGACAAAAACATGTAGATGAGGTAGAATTAGTAATGTATAGTGTAAAGTCTGAACCTCAACAATTGCAGGGTTTGGGGCCAGCACAAACGAAAACTCATTCAAAATGTCTAAAATTTTAAAAATTAAAAATGATGCTAATGAGGGTCTCCCTGGTAGCGCAATGGGTTAGCACAGTGCTGTGGAGCTGTCGGTGGCTGTGGTGCGAGTTTGATGCCCAGCCGAGGCGGTGGGGGGGGGGGTTCCACATGGCACAGTAGACCTCTCCTGCCTCGACAATGCTCCCCTCAGCAGTGTATTTCAGTAGATCTGCCTGTTCCGCTCTCCACTCTGTCTCTGGTGAATCCTCTCACTGCTTCACACCTCTGGTCTGCACCCCAGCTTGTATGTAAAAATAAAATAAATCTTTAAAAAATATGATGCTAATGAAATAGTAAATAAAAAATATTTCCCTTTCTGTCAAAATACCCTTATAATGACAATATTAAAAATACATGTAAGAACATGTTTGTAGGGACCTCCCTGGTGGCACAACAGGTTAAGTCTTGGCACTATGAAGCTATCTGCAGCCACTGCAGCACCAGTTTGATCCCAGGCCAGGGATTTTCTCACATGGTGCAGCAGACCTCTCCTGTCTCACCCACTGCTCCCCTCAGCAGTGCATTTTAGTCAATCTGCTGTTCTACTCCCCACTCTGTCTCTGGTGAACCCTCTCACTACCCCACACCTCTGGCCTACACCCCAGTTCTTGTATGCATAGATAAATTAAAAAAAAGAACAAGTTTTTATATGACCAAAACTTGGTAAAATATCAGACAATTGAATTTATCCTTGATATCCTTGCGTATCTCAGTGGCTCCAGGCACTCAGCACTCCACTGGATAGTATCAGGAGATTATGCTGATGAACTGATAAGGTTTATATGAATAATAAAATAAACACATCTTTTGTAGTTATTTATTTCACAAGATTTATTATTGAAGCCATTTAGCAAATCGCTAATTATGTTGCAATCGAGATTTTCATGTAAAATAATGACATAGGAATGCAAAAATTAAAATGTATTTCTAGTTAACGAAGCCATACTCATATATTTTTCATAAAAATGTAAACCTTTTAGGTTTTTAAAGACTATTTTTCTTTTAAAATAGACAAACTTCTCTTTTTACTTAATTAATTGCATTTTTTAAAAGAGATAAGTTGCTTTACAACACTGTAAATGATTGAGGGATAAAGGTTCACACCTCTTTAGATGTGTTAACACACCACACCCACTACCAACACTCCCATAACCCTCCATCATAGTGGATTGGGGCCCCTCTTCCCTTTGCTCCCCACACCCTATTGTTCCCTCCGGTAGTCTCAATTCTCTAATCAGATTTCTAGGATTTATTTTGATTTGGGTTATTCCTTTATTTTCTTTATAATCCAAATATGAGTGAAATCATTCAGTGTTTTTTTTTCTCCTTCTGACTTTTTTTTAGCATTATCCCTTCCAGTTCTATCCATGTTTCTGTAAATGGCAAGTTTTCACCTCTTTTATAGCTGAATAGTATTCCACTGTGTATATATACCACATATATATGTAGATACACACACACACATATATGTGAGTATATATGATTGCATTTTATTAAAATTTTATGAAAATAAAATTATTTGCAATTCTAGTATTTAGTGCACAGGAGTCAACTCATAGACCAAGTGGTGTGCTGGAACATGGGTACTCATCTAATCTCTCTTAAGAAATGTTATGTTGGCAGCTTGAAATAAATTATAGCAGAAGTATTTAAACTATGAAAATTGACCAGCACTACCACTTGGCTTTTCCCCCCAGAAAGCCAGTTGTTAAATATTTGCCAGCATATTACTGAGTATTATTTGTCACTGAGGAAGCTCAAGATGTGATCAAACTTTTCTGAGGTAAGAAGTGGTCAGTCGAATCAAATGCTGCTGAAACTTTCAATATTATGAAGGAAGATCAATTTTTTATAAATGTGTTCACAATGAGATTCCTAGCTCTTTCACATGAAAGTTTCAGTGGAGAGGTGAGGAGGAAAGGCAGACTTTTTCTTTTTTTGAAAAATAATGGAAAGTGAAGAAGTTCGGATCTGAAGGATAAATAAATCTTTCAGGAAATGTGTCTATAAGGAAATCAGAAAGTTGGGATGGCAAACAGAAGGTCTTTATAGCTTATTTAAGGTCACATGTCATGTTCCATATATATTATTTCACAGTAGTGAGAATTAAGTGCTTGGAATATTTAAGTGCTTCCCATATTATAAATTTTTAAAATTTATAGAATAAAAATTTATAATGGAAATAACTTCTAAGAGCAAAAATAAAATGGTGTCACTTAGATCTGGAAAGCTTTAGGAGGTTGGGACTACATTTAGGACATTTATAATAAATATCATTTCAAAGAACAAAGATTAGTTTCATTTTAGTTGAAATTGAATTGCATAACCCTTTAGTTATATATTTGTGAGAAGATACACTAAAGAGATGGATTTTAGAACTCTGCCAAACTGAAAAACACTCATGTCTATACAAAGTAAAAACTGAGTCAATATCTTAGTATAGTGTCAAATATTGTTATTATTAATAATAATATGCCTGAAATTTTAAAGTAATTAATTAAAATGTGAAATAATAGTTCATATTTATTGTCTTCCTATTTCCTGAAACTGTGACAAGTACACGTATTATTTCATTTTATTTTTTTTTTAATTTATTTATTTATGCATACAAGAACTGGGGTGTAGGCCAGATGTGTAGGGTGGTGAGAGGGTTCACCAGAGACAGAGTGGGGAGCAGAACAGGCAGATCGACTGAAGTACACTGCTGAAGAGAGCAGCAGGAGAGACAGGAGAGGTCTGCTGTGCCATGTGGGAAGCTCCCTGGCCAGGGATCAAACTCATTTTGCAATGGCTGTGGATAGCTTCATAGTGATGAGATTTAACCTTTTGCACCACCAGGCATCATCTACAAAGCACGAGGGATAGGACCTGTTAACTATTCTCACTTTATGGATGAATAGAGTTTAAATAACTTAATTTCATGGAAATGTAAATTTGAACTTTAACAATTTCACTGATTCCAGATGGTTCGTAAAGCAGATTTGGGCTTTTGATTCTAGGTCAAGGAAATGGCTATGATTTTCCCCTTGCTATAGATCATAACGTCATTGAGTATATTCTTTTTCATCTTGTTATTTCTATCACTTAGCAGTATTGCGTCTGCATTCAGCATGTGCTTGACAAATATTTGTTGCACTGAACAGCTTAATGATAGAACCTGCCTCATTTTTTCTTTTATTTTCACGTGAAAATATAGGAATTATACAAGCATTAAGTCCTAAGCATCAAAGTCAATATTCAGAAAACTGTGAGTCTAAGAAAATATTCTAAGTCAATATTCAGAAAACTGTGAGTTCTAAGTCTTCAAGAATGTTGCTATTATAGCCTACTTGGGGATTTTGCCTGAAAACTAAGTCCCACTCTTATCAGTCCTGTCCAAATATTACTGCCTCCTTGCAAATCTGCACTGCTAGAGACTTTTCTTCTCAAAGTTAATCCACGGACAAGTGAGATTTTAAAAAAGACTAAACATTCCATGAAATCAAAGATAAAAAGGTGGTCATATTGAGTTCAAAAGAGAGACCATGTGGTTGAGAGTGCTATTGATGCAGTGTTTGAAATCATGCTTGTATTTATTGTATCTGTGTGTATTGATTTCAATGTCATTTTTCTTTTATGAAAAATGATAAGTATTATATCTAATCCAAAATATTTTATATGGGTAAAAACACTGCAAGTTAAAAAGAATACTGTGGTGGCTGAATAAGGAATAAAGAAGTGAGTTGGCTGGGCTCCATCCATTCATCAGTTAAGTCTAATATATCATTTGTTACAGTATTTACTCCTGTAGTCAGGAGGAATTTCAGTTATGATTTACATTGCCATGTATCCATGTTATAACAAGATGACTCCGGGCTACTTTGATTCCTGCAGCATGGAGATAGTGCCAGAAATGTACAAGGGGGACCTGAAGTAAGTTAGGGAAACTGGCATCTGTGGAACTTTTGTTGTGAGCCAGATGTATACTTGACTCTCAAATATAACTGGTTCATTTCGTTGAACAGTGTGTCACGCATACCATAAATTTAGAAGCTGAAACATAAATGGGTGGTCATTTCAGCTGTGAAACTCAGCAAAACACAAAAGGCAGGTTTTAGTAATGCTTGAAAGTTCAGTAACAAAAGCTGTTGGATGAGATCTTACCAACACTTTCTATATCATCTCTCTACTTTGCCTCTGATATTACTAAGTTCTCATTCTCTACGTCACCTGAGTCATTTTGTCCGTCAGCTTTCAGATCAAATAAAGCATTGTTTGCCCATATTGTCTGTATATATAGTTTTTGCCTGTTAATATCTCAACTCATTCATAATAAAAATGTTAAACTAAACATCATAAATGTTAAAATCATTTGCACACCAGAGGAAACCATCAAGAAAATTAAAAGAAAACCTACAGAATGGGAGAAGATATTTGTAAAAATTATATTTGATAAGGACATGTATCTAGAATACATGAGACCTCTTAAAACTGGGTAATATAAAAGTAATTAACCCAATTAAAAAAGTGGGCAAAAGATGTAGACTTATTTCCAAAGGAGATAGACAAATGACCAATAAGTACATGAAAAGATACGCAACATTACTCGCTCAACATTACTAGCTGTCAGGAAAATTCAAGTCAAAATCTCAATGAAGTACTACTTCATGCGTATTAAGATGATTATAATCAAAAAGGAAACTCTTCTACAAAAGGAACTCTTCTACATTGCTGGTGAGAATGTAAACTGGTCCAATCACTATGGAAAGCTGTATGGAGGTTCTTCAGACTACTAAAAATGGAGCTACCATATGACCCAGCAATTCCACTCCTAAGGATCTACCCAAAGGACACAAAAACATTAATTCAAAAAGATACCTGCACCCCTATGTTTATTGCCTCACTATTTATAATAGGTAAGATTTGGAAACAACTCAAGTGCCCAAAAATAGAGAATAGCCAGTAAGCATGAGGATACAGGGATACTGGAGTCCACATACCCCATTGAAGAGAATACAATGCGATGCAACAATTTCACTTTATTTATTTTATGTATCTATTAATTCATGTTAAATGTGTTTTTCTTTTTATTTTTTTTTTAATTGATATAATGTGTACTTATATGGAATTTGGGGAGTATAGGATTCCCCCCTGAGGATTCACCATGGTGCACCTGCCACTAAATCACCCATAGTCCACCACTGTAATGCATTTTAGAAAACAGTGTGGCAATTCTACAACAGGTTAAACATAGAGTTCCAATGTGGTTCTGCAAATACTCCCCCTAGGCACATACTCAAGAGAAATGGAGACACATATCTGCAACATTATTTACAATAAATTGTGGAAACAATACAAATATCGACTAACTGATGAATGGATAAATAATGAGTAACATCAATATAATGGAATATTTTTTGTTAAAAGGAAATGATGTACTGACACATGCCACAACATGAAGGAACCTTGAAAATGTCATGCTTAAGTGAAAGAAGCCAGTCACTAAGCAAGTCACATATTATGTAGTTCCATTTATGTGAAGTATCCTAAATTGCCAAAGCTTAGAGACAAAAACAGATTGAAGTTTGCCTAAACCTGGGGAAGGCCCGGAAGGGTGTTGAGGATGACAACTAAATTGTGTGGTGTTTCTTTTGGTTGGTGATGGTTACACAACTGTGTGAATGTAATAAAACTACTGAATGGTACATGGTGAATTGTGTGGCATCCATATATCTTAATAAAGCTTTTTAAAAATATCACCATCCTTGAAAAGGAACTCTTCTACATTGCTGGTGAGAATGTAAACTGGTCCAACCACTATGGAAAGCTGTATGGAGGTTCTTCAGACTACTAAAAATGGAGCTACCATATGACCCAGCAATTCCACTCCTAAGGATCTACCCAAAGGACACAAAAACATTAATTCAAAAAGATACCTGCACCCCTATGTTTATTGCCTCACTATTTATAATAGGTAAGATTTGGAAACAACCCAAATGCCCAAAAATAGATGACTGGATCAAGAAGGTGTGATATATTTATACAATGGAATACTATTCAGCAATCAAAAAGGATAAACTCATGCCATTCACAGCAATATGGATGGAACTAGAAGGGATTATGCTTAGTGAAATAAGTCAGAAGGAAAAAGAAAAATATCAGATGTTTTCACTTATAGGAGGAATATAGGGGAACCAAATAAGGGATCAGGGGAAAAACAACAACAATAAAAACAAAGCAAAACAAAAATAAGCAGGCAACTATAAATTAGAGACATTCTGTATGGGGAGGGGAGATAGAGGGATCAAAACTAGGGCGGGAAGATCACAAGGGACTATGGTGTTGGTGCATGGGTAAAGTGGTTGTTGGAATTTTACAGGGACTACACTTGAGAGGAGAAAGCAATTATACAAAAATGAACAATGATGTAAAATATATATAAATAAATAATCAAAGAAATAAAACATATAACCATCTTTAATAGATTTGTTAAAGTTTACTTTAAATCTGTTCTTCTTCCAGTTGCTGTCACAAGGTCAATCATCCAGGCTAGAAACTTGAAATGCATTTTAAATTCTTTCCTTTTACTGATCCCTCACTTTCATTTAAATCACGTATATTCATTTCTAAGTAGTTAGATTGGACTTCCTTAATATCTCTGAATCCTTCCATTTCATTCCCACTGCTTGAATTCAAGCTGTAATCAATTCTCTCATGGATTGCTAGCTCCTTCTCTTGTCTTCTTTTTTTTTTTTTTCTGTCTTGGTAATTAACATCCTTCATGCTGCTATGATGATGATCTTTGTAAAACACAATGTGATTAGGTCTACATTTTTGTATAGCTTATAAGATAAACTTTAAAAAACAAAACAAAGAAAAGAATACAAAAGATAAAGTTCAGAATCACTTTGTTTAGTATGTATGATTCTTCATGTGCTGGTCAGCACCAGTTGTCCAATTCTCCAGGCTAAGCTATCTCTTGAGTCCTATGGAACTACTTGTAACAACTTGAACTTGTCATTGGGTTTTATATCTGCAGATTTACAAGATAAACACATCTCTCTTAAATAAATAGGTAAAAGAAATGGGAATTCAGTGCAGATATGAATTACTATGCTCAAACTTCGGAAATTATCTTTCCCTCCCCCCATTACTATAAGGTTTATTACAGAGGGTCACAAGAACTTCTGTATACAAAGTAACTTAAGCATTATTTGCAATAAGCAAGATGGGGGTGGGGGGGAGGAGAAAATAAGTTAAGTTCTTTCAGTAGAAGATTGGTTAAATGAATTATAAATATGAAAAGGGAATATTATTTAACACTTAAAGTGAATAGAATGTGACAATCATTGAAAACATAATATTGAATGAAAAAAGTTGTAGAATTTTTTTTTTAAAGATTTATTTATCTATGCGTACAAGGACTGTGGTGTAGGCCAGAGGTAGGGTGGTGAGAGGATTCACCAGAGGCAGAGTAGGGAGCAGAACAGGCGCATCTACTGAAGTACACTGCTGAGGGGAGCAGCGGGCGAGGCAGGAGAGGTCTGCTGCGCCATGTGGGATTCTCCCTGGCCAGGGTTGGAACTGATGCTGCAGTGGCTGCAGGTAGCTTCATAGTGCTAAGACTTAACCTGTTGCGCTACCAGGGAGGCCCAGAACCTTTTTTGGACTTTACAACCTGTTTTAAATATTAAAAAATTTAAATAAATAAAACATTTTCAGTGAGGTTTATTGAGGCAGTGTTGGTTTACAATGCTGTCTTTGTTATGAGGATAATAGTTTCAAACTTCTATAAATGTATGTTTTTACACCATGCCAAGAACCAAAGCCCAAAATCCTCCTACATGCTCCATGGGAGACCCTCCATTTTCTGTTCCTACCCCATGATCCATCCCTTCTGGCAGCATCAGTTTTGCACTCAGATAGCAAGGGTTTGTTGTCACTGGTTTGGTTTTTTCTGCTCCATTGTTTTGTTTCCCTCTACTCCACATATAAGTGAAACCACAGTATTTGTCTTTCTTCTTTAGATTTATTTCACTTAGCATTAGTCTCTCTAGTTTTATCCATCTTTTTGTAAATTACAATTCTTTTATTTTCTAGCTGAGGAGTTACATGCAACACTTAATCATATACAAATCAAATTGAAATGCAGATCAAAACCACAGTGAGATATCACCTCACACCTGTGAGAATGGCCCATATCAAAAAGACCAAAACAACAAGTGTTGGCAAGGATGCTCAGATGCGGTGACAAAGGAACCCCTCATACACTCTTGGTGGGAATGTAGACTACTCCAGCCCCAACGTGGGGTTTCTTAAAATATTAAAAATAGATCTCTCATATGATCCAGCAATTTCACTCCTAGTATCTACCTGAAGAATGCAAAAACACTAATTTAGAAAAATATATGCACTCTCATTTATTGTAACCCCATTTATAACAACCAAGTTGTGGAAACAGCCTAAGTGCGCAAGGACATGTAGTTGGTTAGGAAACTCTTCTATTATAAATAGAGGCTTAATATCTAACATCCTTGCAGCAGATGGTAGAATTTTTTTTTTTCTTTTTAGTGTGTTAGAAGTATGCACTGGAATGGAGTGTGGGGAAGAAAAAGAAAACTGAAAGAAAGGAGCTAGGTACAAGTAAAAGTTCTCATGGTGGGAAAGGGAAACTATGTGCCAGTCAGAATCTATGTTCTTTCTGAGTTTCGAAGAGGGCGAAGCACTTTGTCAATGCTTTGCAAATGTTAAATATCCCAAGGAACAAATTATTACTCACATTAAGCGAATTGCATTATGTTATAACAGTTTTTGGTTGCTTAAGGTTGTGCTTTATGAAACTAATCCTTCTAATCTTTCAGGTGTTTCTATTATGAGCAGAATAGATCTTCAGCTTATGTAATAAGCTAAATAAGCTAATAACTAAATACGTTGAGCTGTATTTTGAGGAATATCCAGATTTGCTCTCCATTCATTGATTTTCCTTTGTATTTTGGGCTATAATAATGATTAATCTTTGAATGGATCCAGGGATGGCCCATTCTAGTTAGATTGTTTATGATCATTGATTAATGGACAGTTAAGTGCAATGACAAACTGGAAAATAATGCAAAGATATTTATTTTTTTAATTGAGATAACAACATTGACCTACAATACTGTATATGATTTTGTGGTATTGGATCCCACCTCTTCAAATGTATGTTTCCACACCACACTCACCATCTAGGGACCCATAATTCTCCATCTTAGTCAATTGAGCCTCCTCCACACCCTGTTCTTCATCGCCCTCCCCTCCCCCAACTCCCACAGCACCAATTCTACAGTCAGACACTTAGGTTTTGTTATTGGTTTTCTTCTGTCTGACCTTTTGTTTTGTCTCTCTCTATTCCACATGTAAATGAAACCCATCCGGCATTTGTTTTTCTCCTCCTGACTTATTTCACTTAACATAAACCCCTCTAGTGCTATTCATGTTGTCGCAAATGACAAGAGATCTTTTTTTTAAAAAGCTGAGTAGTACTCCCTTGTGTCCAGATACCACCTCGGGTTTGGGTTCCTCCTTGATTAACTACTAATAATATAGTTTTTATACAGCCAAATCAATCAGAATCAACTATTTTACTAATAACTTCCAAAGTATCCTGTAAATATTTCTATGAATCAAGAATCAGTTTAATTCAAACAGATGTTTGTTAGATTGCTCTTGTTTTTAATGCTGGGTAGACAGTCATAACATCAAAGCAATCACTCTTTATCTTTTAGAGTTATGCACTTTATCTTTGAGATTTTGGAAATCCCAAAATTCAGATATTTCTTTTAAGGAGTTTGTTACCCTTTATACACAGAAAAATGAGACAGAAGAAACTATTTGTAAGATGAATAGTGGAAAACATTATTCCAAATAATTGAATTGGAACTTTCTGTTAATTCTCAAAATTGAGACAAAAGGTGTTCTTCTTGCACATTGCCTCAAAGGTCAATAAATAAGGATTCTTTTGTAGGAGAAAGGAAGTGAATATCAGAGTCAAGGCTTTCCCACCCTACTCTTTCTCTCCTCTTGCATTAATACATGACTCAATACACTTAAGCAACTGTGTTTCTTTTTAATGGGAGTGTCTTTGAGTGACTAAAGAAAGAATCATCCTGAAACACTGAGTCTCTATAATTAAGACTGATATGTCAACAACAAATATCATGTAATTTCTATTCATAACAGACAGGACAATATAATCATTAAAAACTAAGTCCCTTTTTCCCTTTCTCCCAGTTCATGGCACCCAGCATTCCACTTTCTGTCTATATAAAGTTGACTACTCTAGGTGACTTATGTAAGTGGAATCATATAATATTTGTCCTTTTGGGAATGACTTATTTCACTTAACAGAAAGTCTTCAAGATTCACTCATGTTACAACATGGATTTTCTTTCTTTTTAAGGATGAATCTCTCTCTCTCTCTTTCTCTTTCTCTATCATATATATATATATATATATATATATATATTTGTATATATGTGTATATATGTGTATATATGTACACATATAGTCATATATATGCACATATATATTCATCTCACATTTTGTTTATCCATTCATCTGTCTACAGACATTTAGATTATGCCTACATTTTGGCTATTGTGCATAATATTGCCATGAACACAGATATATAAATGTATTTCAGTGCCTGTATTTAACTCTTTTGAGCATATACTCGTAAGTAGAGTTACTGAATCATAGACAATTTTATTTTAAATTTTTTCTCACAATCATTTTTATATCCTCTTCTTTTCACTTTTTGGTGTGTGTACTTTTCTTTTTAACTCATTGGCATTGAACCTTGATGCTAACGAAACAAAATCTGAGTTATTTTAAGGGAATGATGTTAGGAAGTAAATATCAAAAATAATTCCCTTTGGCAATTTCCAAATCAGTTTGAAAAGTATATATAATCTACTTGTTTCACTAAAGCAACCCCGGAGATCTAGTCATTGAAACAGAACTACATCCTGGTAAGCATCGCTGAATTTGTTATAATTATTCTTGGAATCTTGAGCTGAAACAACAGGAACAGAAAATCAGACCATCCAAGATAATTTGGGTACATTTAATTATTGAAATGGATTTATATGTGTGTGTGTGTGTGTGTGTGTGTGTGTGTGTGTGTGTGTGTATTGGGGGGATATCTTTAATAGTGCTAAAACTAGTTTTCAGCTAACAATAATTTCCTTTGGAGCTTAGAAACCATTTGGATAGTACAAATCTTCTTTTGGGCTTGTGCACATATAAAATCTTGATACTAATGATTATAATGCAAGATACAACTCTTTATTGATTACTATTTGCCAGTTGCCCTGCTAAACATTAAAAATTACCATAGGAAATACAGCAGAGTTGCAAAGCAGTTTTTTACAGTTCTCACTGTGGCAGAGTCTGCACCAGTCCACTGGTATGCTTTACGCTCTCCCCTCAAATGGTAGCACCCCTGAGTTTTAGCTGGATATGTGAATGCCCAGGCAGAATGATTTTTGAAATTCCCTAATAGCCCTTTTGGACTAGCAGAATATGAAAGAAGTGATATGTGGAACATCTGGCCCATGCACTTAAAAATGGAATTTGTGTGCCATTACCTGGCCTTGGTCAGAGTTGAAACAGCCCCTTGAGCCCAGAGGTGAGTGAAAACTCTGTGTTGAGGGCAGCAGAACCACCTATCCAATCTTTTAATTCTGGGCTATTGTAAGAGAAACTTCTCTTTAAGCATCATATTTTGGAACTTTAATTTTTGGACTTAAGCTATAAACTGCTAAAATAATTTATCTTTCAGAAGGAAATGTTAGTTAACACACCTTGCTCACTGAACAGCCCATACTGTTGATAGCAGGGCTGCACTCTTTCACATACTGTGCACACTGTGTGAGCCATCAGAATCTTCTACCACCTTAGCTTCCACAAAGCACAGGCATCAGGCAACAGGTGAAATAAGGTGCATCTGGTCCGGAGGAGTTGAACAAGTCAGAATGACAATATAACACTATTATAGTGTTTGAACCCCAAATTCAAGATTGGAGATAGGACTATAAAATCAGCCTTGCTTGGCCGGAAAAATAAGTTGTGACCTTTTAGGTTTTAGTTGGTGAGGGTTTGATATTACTTTTACTTATAGCACCATATGCTTCAGGTTCCTTCAGTGTTGCCCTACTGTCATTATGATACAGATCCAAAATGCTTGAACTTGCCATAGAAGGCCACCTAATCTCTCCCTAACTTGTCTCTCTAAGCTCATTATCTCAACATCTCACTATGTGGTACAGTGTAGTAGGAAAATACCAGTAGTGTATGAAATGCAAATTAATTGTTCCAATAAAATAAATTGTTGGAAGCTAGCCATTGGAACCATCTTATGGAATGAGAGCTATCAATAATTAATGGCATTAATTAGTATTACTTGGATTATAATGAAGAGGGTTGAATTTCTTTATACAAGAAATTCTTCTTAGTCCACATTTTCAAACAAAAAACATTGGTAAAAGTTGCTACATGTTGGTTTCTCTGGCTAAGTGATCTTTCTTTCCATTGGTGCTGCCCAAGTCTCACAGCTATAAGAGGTATAATTTATGTTAATACCAGAAGCAATTCACTAAAAGTCTAGTGAGTATCCTGTTTTATGGCAATATTAGGTAATTATACTTGCAAACTTAGAAGACTAGAAAGAGAGGGGGTAGACCCTGTGACACTTTGGTACAACTAGTCTTAAGAGTCTGACATAGTCTAAAGATATAAACAACAATATTACCACTTCTCATGAAGTGGATAGCTTTTGAAGGATAGCTAAAAATATTTGCATAATTAAATTATTTTAATGCCCATGTAATGGTAAAACTGAAAATTTAAGTAAACTTGATTATTAAAATAAACTTTTAACTTTTTTCAAAGACCAACTTTCCTAATATATGCTATGAAAATACCGCAATTTTAGAACAGTTTTACAAAAAGCACCTAGTTTCTATCATTCATCACTCTACTATACTTGATAAATCATCTCATTGATACATTTTGAAAGTAAATGCAGTCATTGGTATACAGCTTTCTCAAAATACTTTGTCATACATATTTTTATTTAGAGCTTAAAAATTTATTTACATCTTGAATATAAAGTTTACATAAAAAGAATTGCAGAAACCTAAGGTATAAATTTGCTGAATGTACACATATATAGGTATACATAACCAAAACTTTTGTCAAGGTATAGAATAGTACCAGCACTTTAGAAAGTTTCATCATACCCCCTTCTTCTCGATTCCTGCCACTGCTTCTCTAGAATCAACTGCTGCTCTGATTGTATTTCCAACAGATTTTAGTTTTGTACACTTTAGGACTTCATACAAAAGTAATCATATGATACATAGCATTTTGAGCTTGATTTCAGTATTCATACATCATAATGGGTTGGCAACAGACTCATGTTTTTGCCTATATTAGCAGTTCTTCAATTTTGATTTTAGAGCTGTATTTGATCGTATGGATCTGCCACAATTTGTTTATCCATCCATATTGTATTGATACATTTCAGGACTCTATTTTTTGAATATTATGAAAAAGCTGCTACCAATATTTGTGTAACTGTTTTCTGAACATGCTTTTCTTTTTATTTGAAATGACGCAGGATATGGTGATGGGGATTCTTGGGAGGCAAAACCTAGTTGGCAGGCACTACTTGACATTTCTGCTGGTACCTAAGGAAATCATGATTGTAGTACCTGACAGGCCAGGGTTTACATCTCTTGCCTTGTTCCTGCCAGTCTCATGTCCCCAGATTAGGAATCATGATCATTCTCACTCCTTAATGTTTGTACCTCAATGCAACTACAATCTGACATAACCAGCAAATTCATTTCTTATTCTTTCTTCAATTGATTCTATTTTTAAAAATTATTTTTATTTATTTATGCAACAAGAACTTGGGTGTAGGCCAGAGGTGCAGGAATGAGAGGATTCACCAGAGACAGAGTGGGGAGCAGAACAGGCAGATCTGCTGAAATACACTGCTGAGGGGAACAGCGGGCACAGGAGAGGTCTGCTGTGCCAGGTGGGTTAGCTCCCTGGCCAAGGATCCAACTTGTGGGCAGTGGCTGCCAAAAGCTTGATAGTGCTGAGACTTAACCCCTACACCACCAGGGAGGACCTCATTTCTTATTCTGAAAGCCACAGTTTTTCCTGTTTGTTTGTTTGTTTTAAGGTTGAATATTGGTTTCAATCCTGAATCTGTCTGGGGAGTTGTCTCACTTGTATGTGCTTGGTTTGGAGGTAAAGTCCTTTCTTCTCAGCTTCTACTCATTGTGAGCCTGCCATTTGGCAGACATGAAGTTATGCTTTATGAGAACTCCTTCCCTAGTGTAGTGTAAGAAATTCCATTCCCATAGTTTCTATCAAAGTTTGGAAAGATTAGCAAGAGCATTTGGTAGATCTTAGAATAATGTGCATAAAAGATGTTCTTACCCCATGCTTATTTAATTAATATATGTGAACATAAAAAAGTAGAATAAGCCTATGCTCTAGGATAGGATAGATCGATCAAACTGCTATGTATATCAACAGTCCTTAAGATAATGCCATATGTATATTAGGTATTTTATGACTGTCCATTGAATTTATTAATAAACAAATGACTGTTAAGTGGGTCTTCCCCCCAAAGTACAAGTTAAGACACAGCAAGCATTTTTCTATTGTTTGGGTATAAGCTGTGGCTGCTCAGAGAACTGACAGATGCCATGAAAGCCTTGTACATATCAAATATCTGAGCACGCTGGGAGCAGGCTGTTTCATATGTCATGTATCAGGTGTGAGTGGATTAGAGAGACTTTCTATAAGAAAACAGTTTTGTTCCTAGCTCAACAAGAAAACCAATGAAAATAAACAACAGTGGAGTTATTTACATGAAATTGCTGAATGTATACATATACATATGTATACATAATCAAAACTTCTATCAAGGTGTAGAACAGTACCAGTACTTTAGAAAGTTGAAGCCATAAGTGTATATGATGAGAGTATTGAACTGTGGTTTTTTCATCTGATTTAGAAAGTGAACACCATGAAAATGCAGAGAAAGGTCATTTTTTGTGATTCTTAAAATACCATGAATACATTGTGAATTAAAATGGAAAACTGCTCAATCACTACCCACGAACTTGTT
This sequence comes from Scalopus aquaticus, assembly GCA_004024925.1. Classification (NCBI taxonomy): domain Eukaryota; kingdom Metazoa; phylum Chordata; class Mammalia; order Eulipotyphla; family Talpidae; genus Scalopus; species Scalopus aquaticus. Next base: position 101,633 of record PVIJ01004391.1, on the reverse strand, counting down.
AATTTTGCCTTATTATTCTAAATTGAAGACTCAAATAGTGTATGAATGTGTACCATTAACCACCCTTTTTTCCCCCCACACTTACATACAGTCATCTTGGATTATAAATGCCAATATGCCATGAATCAGAATTCCCCTGACTGTGGGACAGCAGGAAGGAGCAAGTTGAACATATAACGGGAGGTGGAACAAAAGGAAGAGGAGACACATCATGGAGAGATACTTGAGTGAGAGACATATGGGCAAGCTGTTTCTGGTCCTTAGTAGAGACAATGGCAGCTATTATCTTGGCATCATAGTGGATTATATGGTAAATTTTGAATTTTGAGTCTCACTTTATGTCCCAGCTCTCTGGGACCTGCTTAGCCCCTTACTTGTGGTTCCTTTCCAAAAGATACCTTAGACTTTTTGGGCCATAGCTGCCCCATTTTGGGCCAAGCCTGTTTGACTGGACGTTTGCTCATGAATAGATAGGGAATTTTTTGAGTTTTATTGGGAAACTATTATTTCAAAACCTTTATTCTCACTCTCTATGCACACCAATAACATTAATTTTTTTCACACTAAGAGTATGCTTTCTTTGCCTTTGTTCATGCAGATAGCCAGACCCTTTTTTGAACATGCATCCCTTAATAGTTTGGGGGCCCAGGGTACTCCTTGGTCATGTGTTAACTTGAAAATACAATAAATCTAAATTCAAACCTCTCATAGATTTCAATTATAAACCATATTCTCCAATCCCAATTGTTACCAGGAACTTATCCTTGAAATATTGGAACTTCATGAGAAATTTCACATGATAGTCTGAATGAGAACTCTCTGCTCTGATCATAAATATTGTTCTAAATTATTTTTTTTGACATTTTAAACTTGCTTAGCTGCTAATACAAGTTATATCTTGATGACTAGCTATTTCATATTACTCATATCTCAGTTGCTTAATTCTTAAGTTATGTCTTAAATGGGAAAGGAAACTTTTGTTTCTTAGCCTGTTTTGAACCTTTGTGTAGACCAAATAAATATAACAATCACTGAAAACTTCTGATGAAGAGTCTTGCTCTCCTGCTGTTCCCTTCAGCAGTGTATTTCAGGCTATCTGCCTGTTCTGCTCTTCACTCTGTCTCTGGTGAATTCTCTCACCCCCCCACCCCACACCTCTGGCCTATACCCCAGCTTGTATGCATAAATACATAAATCTTTAAAAATAATAATAAATAAATAACGCTTGTTATTTTCCATTTTAAGGCAACTTTTTCAAAGCCCAAATAGCTGTATAAAGAAGCTTTAAAATATTATGAAACTACAAAAAATGTTTTTTTCCTCCTTCCTTTTCCTTAAAATTTATGGGCATAAACTTATGTGAAGCATATTTTATTACATGGAAAGCTTATAATCTATGTTTAAAACTGGTATTATAGCAAAATGTTACATTATCTAATGTTTAGTTTTATGCATTTTTAATGCCTCACTTCTGAAAGGGTTTTAGGTTGTGGCATTAAATAAGGTGCTTATTGAATTCATTGTATCATGTGCCATTTAAGTGTTTAATCTAGCCTATGGAAAAATGCACTTTTTTTTTTTACAAAAATTTAATTTCTGAAGTATCCTGAAATCACTCCATTTTACCAGCCAGATGTCTGTAGTCAAAGACTATATAACATTTGCTTGTTGATTTCTTAGCTGCATTACCTACAAAACTCTAATTGTATGTAGATTCATCTGAAGTTTTGAAAGATATGAGATAATGTGAACTTTTTTTTACTTCTTTTCTGCTCTTGCTGTTTCTCTTACTTAAGAGCATGCTTTGACGCCTCTTTCTATAAGTAGTCTTTCAAAGGCTGCTGGTAATATGGCACATTCATTGCTTTAAGCATTAAAAGCAGTCCCAGCTGAAATCAATGCAGTCCACATTTGCTTTGCCGTTCTTATTTGCTAGATCCTGACACATTCCAGCGTCCATGTCTGTACAGCTAAGTTGGGGTCAGATGCAGAGTCTAACTGTATCTGGTATAATAGCATTGGCACTACTATGCCCATGCCTTCTTTGTAAACCTTGCTGTCTTGTGCATGCTTTACTGTGTGTGCTGTGTCCTGGAAGGAGAGCAAAGGCTGCTTTTGTTGTAGGCAGGCAAGAGGAACTGATTAGGAAAATGACAGAGAGGACTCTCAGCTTTTGCTTGAGACTGTGGACATTTATTTACACTGCTCAAAACAAACACACATTTTAAGGAATAGCTGGGAAATATGGACATATTTCAAAAGAGTCGGTGTCTTCATCCCTTGGCCTCATGTTTTAAAATGTCAGAATGGCATTTCTCACATAGGAGATCATAAGTAGAATAAAAACTGGTCAGACAACCTGCCCCCTTCAGCTTTCAAAAGTATGTGAAATGACTTATTTACTAATGAAAGTTTTATTTTCTTTCATGTGTGGTTTGACATTCCTAAAGAGGCTCTGAGAATATTGCTGTCATAATAGGAAATAAAAATTATCTGTTTTGTATACATAAATCAACTTTATTACATCTAAACCTTATTTAGCTCTGCGGCAAAATGTTAAGCAAGACACTAACAGCTCAATTATTATAGATACTAAACTTTTTTTTGTAGAATATAACTTCTTTTTTGTTTTCAGTTATATATATGTATATATTTATATACCGGTATCTCTATAGATTCTAAAATGTAATATAATGAATTGGCTTAGTTGTCTCTAAGGTCTCAATGATTTAGAGACAAGCTTAGTTTACCTTAATTCTAAATATTCTCTTTTACTACATTTCAAATTTTTAAAAAGAATGATATTAAAGACAAAATTCTATTGGAAAGAAAAATCTAGATTCTCTCTGCTGGCTAGTAGACATAATTATTCAATAAGTTACACATTCAGCTCAGTTTCTTAAATTTCATGTTTTCATGGCATAAGACAAACAAAAAAGAAAATATAACTGACTGTAACTTTTATTCATAATGATCATAAAGGGAATATGCACATAGCAAGATGATAAGAGTGTTGATTATCAGTCAATCTTTACACATGGTCATTGTTACTTCATTAGGAAAACCTTTTGCTCCTTCTTCCAAAAGGGATCATTTCCTTTCTTTGTTTGGTCCCTTCAGAAATCGATGTGCCCTGCTTTTGAATTATATACACTCCCAATTTCTATAGCCCACATCCATGTAATGTTCACTTGTTGTTTCTCTTTTGCTCTCAAAGTCCCAAACTGTATTGTGGGAAATGGAAATTTCTTCTCATTATTCACATCCTCTCTTCTCACATCTTCACATCTTCAAGTTCACTTTTCTCTTTGCTTGGTGCATTCTTTCTCCATGTAACTAAATTGCTTGTTTTCTAATCTTCAGCCTTTGCCCAAATATCACCTGACCAGTGAGACTTTCCCTGACCAGTATCTATTCAATTTTAATCTCTTTCTATAGTATAATTATCACAAATCATGAATCTGATGCAAATAAAATTAATGTGTGTAAAAGATTTCAGCTCTCCTTTTGTTCTCTCAGAACTTTCCAGGAGCCGCCTCAGGACCTGGCTGCTCTAGTCCCAACCAGCTGCAGAGAAAAACACCACGTATCGTTTTCTTGCCATGTACATACCTTAAAGCAAAAACAAAAATTAAATGAATTTAAACCATGGGGGAAACCATGCATATCCAGGTGGGCAGTGTGACAAATAGGTGTCAAGTTCTGAGAGGTGGTCAGTGATGAACATGGCCTTGACCCTCACTGGAACCCACCGCGGGTACAGTGGCCTGAGCCATGGTGTGTCTATGTAATACAGAGAAGCCACAGGTGGCACATGTGTCCTCGTGCCTTCTTGGTGCACTTAGAACTGGGGACTATGGGCTCTGTTGGCTCAGAAGTTTTGACCAGACCTTCAGATTGGACAGCTTTGGTTTTGACCCATCTGTGGCAGGTAACAGCTGGGTCAAAGGCCACTATCAGAAAGGGCCATGTTGGGTCACTTGGGCCTGTCTGTACTGTGGGAGGAGCCTGAAAGCAGCAACTGCCTACAAGGCCACTGCCCCTGGCCGCACCCCACAGCCTCAAGATGACAGTCACCTTCATCGGCAACAGCTCTGCCAGCTGGGAGTTCTTCGAGAGCCTCTCAGACTAGTTTACAGCCATGTTCTTCTGGAAGGGCTTCCTTCACTGCCACACAGTTGAGCACATGAAGAAAGTGATAATGAAATCTGCAGTGGCCTGGAGTTCACAGAATTGGGAAACAGAGCCTTGAAATGGTTCAGGCTGTCTATAGGAAATCACAAAACCCCCTTCATTAAAAAGCGATAAAAGCAAACAGAATACTAGAAGAGAGTCATTAGAAATGCATGTAGCTACCGCTCATGTCATCAACAATGTCTCTACCAACACTGGTTGGGGCTGGATTCTGGGTTAGTTTGGGATACAAGCTACCCTTCCGTGACCTTTCTTGTTTCAAATGCAAGTTTGAGCAAAGCTTACTTTTGACAGTATGTTCTAAGACTAAGTGTGTCTAAGAAGAACCACAAATCCGTGATCTAGTTACCTAAGCCTAAATAACATAAAACTCCCCAAATCAAAACTAAAGTAGTAATTAGCAAATCAAGTCCAAATGACTCTGGAAACATAGTTGGAAAGTGTGGACTTTTCTTTTTAAAAATTTATGAAAGGATTTAATCATTTAAAGAGTGATAGAGGAGGAATCATACAATTATACTTAATCTAACTTTATTCCTAGTCGCTTATCTTCTTTAAAACTTGCATTAACATTCTTACCTCATCCAGAAAATATTCTTCTGTAACCCCAGATTTTAACTCTGCCTTTATTTAGGGCTTCTTACTATTTATCTACATGGCTATTCTATTCTCTAGTGAACCCCCCTCTGTCACTATGCCCCATAGTGATTTCACAGATGTATTTCTTACCCAATTCTCTTTATTTTTAATCTCCAAGAAGAAAATAACAATGTTTTACTACCCCTTGGCCATTCCTTCAGCATATATTTAAGTTTAATAGATATTGTATGCAGAGTACAATTTAAAATTAAGTCATATGTAAGGCAGAAATACATTTTGAGAAATTATTTGTTGAAACTCATTAATATATATTGAGAACTAAAGTAGAGCTGGCTTTATTTTGCAAAATTATTTTGAACATAACTGTTTAAAGTGAAACAAGTTTACTGGAACAAATATTGTGAACAAGTAAAAAAGTTAAAACTGTTTATTCTGCAATGTCATGCCTTGCTTATAGTTTGGTATATGTTTAGATTTTACTTTTTTCCTTATTTATATTTATTTCCTAAATATAATTTATACTATCCTGATACTTGCTTTTTCACTTGACCTGTAAAATCTCCTTGGATAAAATCTTGGACTTCAGGTACCCTTTCAGGTCAGTTTCATAAAGAATCAACAAAACTGAGAATACATATTTCATCTCTAATAATTTGTATGACTCGTGTTACTTAGATGCTTTAAGATGACAGAAAAATGAGTTGAAATTACCATTTCAGAGACTGAAAAAAAGAAACTTTTTGAAAGGGGGGCTAATTGTGTTATATTTCTGTACATGATGTGCATTATTAGAAATTCTTTGTCACTTTTCTAAGAACTCTATCTTCAGAGACAGGTTAAGAGAATTAGAGAATCTCTCATTGGAAGTGACACTGACAGTCACTTGGCTCACCCAGTCATTCAGTGTGGAATCAGTCACTAGGTCATTGCCAGCATGCTTTGAATTTCTCTGGTTTGGGGACTTTTATTATTCTATTAACTTCCATGGCAGGACTTGCTTTGTGAGAGATTTCCAATATTAGTTCACTTAAAAAATTAACTTAGTGCTTCTCAGAGAACTTTTATCCATTGAGTTTATTTTAAATTTTAGTGTCTTATTAGACAAATTTAACCCTTTTTTTCTATTGATATTTGAACATATTATGGGAAGCAGTATGGGAGTTTCTCAAAAGATTAAAAATGAATCTGCCATATGATCCAGCAATTCCTCTCCTTGGACCTGTTCAAAGGATACAAAAACATTAATTTGAAAGGGAACTTGCATTCTTATGTTTATTGCAGCACTATTTACAATGGCCAAGGTAAGATAACAACCTATGTGCCCAGGAACAGATGAGTAGATCAAGGAGATACGGTACATGTACACAGTGAGATACTACCAGAGATCAATCAAAAACAATAAACTCATGCCATCTGCAGAACATGGATGGAGCCTGGAAGGGAGTATGCTAAGCAAAATAAGCCAGAAAGAGAAAGAAAAATCCCAAATGGTGTCATTTATCTGTGGAATACAGAGAAACCAAACAAAGGGTCAAAGACAAACTTTAAAACCAACCCTTGAGGGAGAGTGGAGGGATGGGAACAGCTTGGGGAGAGAACAATTAGACTATGTGGAGGACTTAGGGTGCTTTGGTGGTGGGTGCCCTACTGTGACTACACCTGAAGGGGGAGAATCTATGCTTCTGAAATACTGGGAAAGATATAAAACAATAGTATGTCAATAAAATGTTTAAAAAACAACAGAGATATTTGAACATAATCATTACCTCCCTCCTGAATGTACATACTTTCTAGACAACTCTCTCCCCCAGCCCCAATCCAATTACTATGACAGTTCTTGATAAGTGGTTTCAAGTTCCTTCACCAACTTGGTGATATTCTATTTGACTAGTTTCTTAAAGTTCAAAGCCTGGGACTGAAGATAATAGTTCAGATAAAGGGTCCTCCCTGGTGGCACAAGGGGTTAAGTCTCAGCCTAGGAAGCTATCAGCAGCCACTGCAGCACAAGCTCAATCCCAGCCAGGGAGCTTCCCACATGGTGCAGCAGACCTCTCCTCTCTGGGCCCGCTGCTCCCCTCAGCAGTGTATTTCAGTCAAACTGCCTGTTCTGCTCCCCACTCTGTCTCTGGTGAATCCTCCCACCCTTCCCATACCTCTGGCCTACACCTCAGCTCTTGTATACATAAATAAATAAATCTTTAAAAAAAAGTTCAGGTAAATACTAAACATGTTCATGTAGTACAAAAATTCCCTTTGTATGTTTTACTTCAAGCTCTTAATCATTGCAGAATAATTTTATGCAAAGATTTATGATTTAGATTAAATTCACTACTAACACATATGGGTACCTCCTCTAATTATTTCAGACATTACTTTGTGACAATAGAATCTATCTAGTTTAGAAAGGACCTAAATTCAGGTGTGGTGATCGCAATGAGATATAGGGTGAAATAGAAACCCACAGCTCTCAACTTGCTTTCTTACATATGACCAGCTGCTTTTCTCACAACATCGAAGGAGAAACTGACATGTGAGGCTCAGATATTAAGCTGCCAAGTGTTTTTGATGAGTTGTTTATCATTTCTTTAATTTCACTGGAAGGAGTAACATGGGAGTGGGAGAGTTCATACTCCAAATTTGGCCTTATAGCAACCAGTAATTGGGAGAGGTGGCTCTGATAACATAAGGGAGCATTCTAGTGTTAATGCCTTTCTCAAATACATCCTGAGAGAACCTTTCTTTCATCATGAAGATAATAAAATAACTCATGTCATTGGGCTGAAGTCATTACAGACTAAAGATATCAAAACCCTCAGACCTAAAAGTTACTAATGAAAGTTACAGAGTATTTATTAATTCATGTCAAAATTGATATGGACATTTATCTTTCCTTATAATAGCATTTAGTTATTCCTAGGTAAGTATTTGGGACTCACAATATCAAAATTATGATTAATATGACCAACTTAAAAATTATTTTCTAGTAGAACTGTACCAGTCTCATGTATGGTATTATGAGTTAACATTTTTAATCTTTCATCACCATAATTTCCAAGTTAAATAAGTAATTAAAATTTTGTTATTATGTTATTTCATTGTGGTGAGAGCAAAGTTCTTGGGAGAACCACGTATTTTCTCTCCACTGGGAGAAAAAGCCTAAAATATGAATCAATTTAGAATTAATAGAGACATTTCAGAACTAGATAAAACCTTAAAATTCACTTAGTATGAGCTCTAAATTATATAGTGAATAAACAGGGACAAAAATTCATGGTTTGTCCAAGATCACACAAAGGTTTGAAGCAGAATCTAGGTTCATGATACCTAAGTTAGTAAAGTTTGCAGTAAATGTAATGTAGCAAATCTTTTAGAAGATTGGAAGGGACAAATCTAAGATTTTTATTTATTTTATTTTTTTTATATATTTTTATTGTTTTTTATGTCTTTTACATTTTGTATTCCCCTTGGGTAGCCCACCATCAATTCACCCGTGATCCATCTCCATGGTCCCTTGTGTTCTCCCCCCCCCCACCCCCGGCCCCGAGTGTCTCTCTCCTATTTGGTTTCCTTATAGTCCTGTTATAAGTGAAACCATTCGATATTTTTCTTTTTCTTTCTGGCTTATTTCATACTCAGTGAAATACTCAGTCAAATCGAAGATTTTTAAATAATCAACACATTGAAGATAGAGCATGGAGTCATCTTTCCATTTAAAAGATTAACTATTCCTTTACTTCAAAAATTTCTTAAATTCCCAATAAATGGGATATAGCAGAAAAAAGAACAGAATGAGGCTTATTTACATCTTTTTAAAAGATTTATTTATTTGTGCATACAAGCTTGTGTGTAGGCCAGAGGCATGGGTGTGGTGAGAGGATTCACCAGAGACAGAGTGGGGAGCAGAACAGGCAGATTGACTGAAATACACTGCTGAGAGGAGCAACAGGAGAGACAGGAGAGGTCTGCTGTGCCATGTGAGAAACTCATGCTGCAGTGGCTCTGGATAGCTTCATAATGCTGAGACTTAACCAGTTGCGCCACAAGAGAGGCCCCCTTTTTTAAAATTTTAATGAGAGAATTAACTTTTTCCATGTATCAGTTACGGGTCAATTACTCAACCTTTCTGAGCTTCAGTTCCTGATCAATAATACTGCTACTCCCCTAACTAATTGAGAAAATTAAATTAGATAAAGTAAATGAGATATGCAAACAGCTTAGCAGAATTTCTAGAAGCAATCATTCTTTTTCTGCCTTTCTCTCTCTCCCTCTCTCTTTCTCATCCAGATTTTCTGTTTCATAGAATAACCTACATTCTGATATATCTGATAAACTCCTCATTGATCATTTAACTTTTTCCTGAATTCTCTTAGGTCTAGAAGATTAATTAGATTCAGGTTAAATTTGACAATAAAGAATATTTCACAGGTGGGTTTTATACTTCATCTTGTATCATGGAAGAAGGTTCCATTGATTTGTCAATTTTAGGTGCTGCTTCTATTTTGATTAAGAGGATATTGTATGATATATTTTTCTGTAAATACTTAGTAACTAGTTGTAGGTGATATTTTTCACCTAGTGGTTTTAAACATCAATGATGATCTGTACCTACCTTGGAGGTTAAAAAATGATGATTTCTTATGAAATTCTATTTATCTTCTTTTAAACTAGACTGTATTCTTCAGAAAAGAAGAGTTTTCCTTTTGTTTCTCTCTTAATTTTTTAGAATCATGTGTTGTCAATGATGGTGTTGTTGGCTAGAATGATGACAGGGCTCTGGTGGACAGACACATAGAACTGCAAACACTGAGGTCTTTGGTGAAGGCAGTGTTTGAAGGAGTGAGAGGTGCTGGTGGTGACACGGATCAGTTAATAGAAATTGTTAAGCAGATTATGAACATTTGTAACTTATCTTTAATCTAAAAACCAAACATCTACAAGTTTAAATCTTGGTACATTTTTAAAAATAAAGCATTTCATAAAGCTGGCATCTAATTAGAAAGCATTTCCAGAAATTTAAGACCTTGCCACAAGTTTGTTCTCTAGTTGCTATTGTTCATTGGTCTGAAAAATTAGAATTAGGGATAAAAACCCTCTGAAAGTTGAGTGAAATGTTTATTTTCTGAAAAAGTCAGAGTGGAGTATCTTTGTCAGAGCACAAGATGAAGTTTCAGCATGTGACACATGACTATATACAAGCACAACCAGGACAGATCTGCACCCATGGCTAATGATGAGAGTGTACCGCAACTGCTCTTTCCAGTAAAGCAGCTGTGCACACAGCCCAGAACTTTCTCTTTCACCTGTTTCCAAGTCCTCTCTGAAATATGCCTGATTTTCTCATGCTTGGATATTGAGTTCTCAGCACAAGAAAGTATGTACTTATTAGACAATAAAAACCTGGAATTCACATGCACTTCACTGAATTTTTTGATGGTTAAGGACAAATCTTTAGACACGTGCAATGAAGTCAGTTCTTTTTCTAAAGTTTTAGAAAGAGTAAGGGAAAAAGAGAGAGAAAGAAGAGTAGATAAAGACTGATCAGGATAGAGGAAGGGAGTTGGTAAGACCTAGTATTATTGAGGTCTGAAATAAAGTAGAGATGTGTTGCAATCATGGACAGGAAATCAGACTCTTGAGTTCAAATCTTATTTGTGGTACTACCCACGCATGAGATCTAGAAAATGTTATGTAACTTATCTGAACCTCTGTTTCCTCCATCTTCAAAGTATGAATAATATTAAATTAATACAGTTACCCTTAAGATAAAAACACGTGCTGAGGTGAAGGGCCTTGAATGTAGCCCAGCATATTGGTGCTGCTCAGGAATGGTTTCCTTCCCTAGAAGGATGATATTTGTTTTGGATATTGAACTGAGGAAACTGAGCTCTAGACAAAATATTTATTTACTTATCTATTTTTTATAGGTAACATTGGTTACAATACTGTAATCTGATCCAGAGTAATAGGTTCACACCTCTTCAGATGTAGTTTATCACATCACGCCCACTACTGAGACACCCCTAGTCCTCCACCACAGTCCAATAGTGCCCTTTGGTCCCCACACCTCTCCTCCCCTTGGTAGCCCAAATACCACAATCAGATTTCTAGGGCTGTGGTTAACCTGTTGCGCCACCAGGAAAACCCCCATAACTTAACTATTTTAAATAGTACTGCAAAGACAATAGTGGTGCATATATCCCCTTTAATTAGTGTTTTTGCATTGCTCAGGATACCTAGGAGTAGAATTGCTGGATCTTATGGTAGATCTACTTTTAAAAAGTTCAGAAACCTCCAAGTTGTTTTACATAGGTACTGGACTAGCTATGTTACCACCAACAATGCATGAAGGTTCCTTTGCCCCCTCATCCTTGATAACAGTTGTTTCTGGCCTTTTGATATGGGCAAGTCTCATAGGAGTGAGGTGGTGTCTCATTGTGGTTTTGATTTGCATTTTCCTGTTGATAAGTGATGGTCACCATTTTTTCATGTCCCATTTGTTTATTTTTGCTTTCGTCTCTCTTACTATTGGAATCAAGTCTCCAAAGACATCACTGATATCAGTGTCTTGGAGTGTTTTGCTGATGTTTTCTTCTGTGTATTTTTTGGTTTCAGGGTTTACATCCAAGTCTTCATAGTGAAATAAATTTTGTGCATGATGTAATTGGACAGTCTAGAGGAATGTTTAAAGACATTGAAAGATTACTAACTTTCACTAGCAATTGAGTAACTGCTATTTTTAAATCATTGTTTTGATTTATGATGGATTTGATGAATTTCTTGTTCAGAAAGACCATTGATTATGACATATCAGGTATAACAACCTGGGACAGATTACTTCCTATTTTTGGATACTGTATATACAGTAGCAGGGGCCTGAGTCAGCCCCATGAGGATTGAATTACTGATAAGCAGGGAACCCAGTGCTGGGCCACATTGCTTTTCTTTCTCATTCTGCACCGACCTTGATTAGTTAGTGCACATTCCTGCCCAATCTCGTTGGAGATTTGAATTACACATTGTTTGTTAAACCTGACGCTTGGCCAAAGAGGTACTTAGTGACACTTGTAAAAGAACTAACGATCAAATAACACAACCTTGCCAAAGCATCATTATCTTTCTGTTGAGTGATATTTTAAGCTTCACTGTGTTTCTGGTTCCTTTGAAGAGCATGGTCTCCATGTAGGACTTGCCTAAGATGACCAAGTTTGATGACAGTGAAGAATGGCTGGAAAGTGACAGGTTGCTACCTTCCAACAGAAGGGAAAGAGGGCTTCTTTTGAAGCTGGCAAGAAGTGATAGTCACTGATAGCAAGCCTCCACTTACAGAGTGTTCCAGGAAAACCCTATTTCAAATTCCACTCCTTAAAGTGACACCGAATCACCTAAACTTTTACACTTTGTGATGTTCTTACCATATGTATATAGAAATAGTTGCAGTTACATATTTTTAAAACTTCACTGAGAAGAAAATATAATCAGATATTTCATGTCATTTATATTTCTCCAGCTAGGCTTTTTAAGAATAGTCAATCAACCCGTTAATCCCTGTTGGAGCAAAGTTAATATGCCTTCCAGTTCTCTATTCTAAATCACCTATCTCTGACTCAGCTGCAGTTACTAGCTAGAACTTTGGAGACAGATCCAAAACAGTCCCAAATAAATCATTTAACTTCTCAGAGTCTCTGCTTTTTTATTTCTAAAATAGAGAAAATAATCATCCTACCTCTTGACAGTGTTAGAAGGATTAAAAGAGGTGCTGTAAGCAAGGTGCTAAGTACTGAGCTTTACCCAGGGGAATAAGCAACATTGACTCTACCAAAATTTTGGCGGTGAATCAGAGGAAGGCCACAATATGCTCTGCCACTAGGAACAGGGAACTCTGAAATAAGCACAGACCTGTAACAGATGAACTCTAACAAAGCTTTTCAGTGTTCACTGAGCAGTGAGAAAATATCAAATGATTAAAATAGCAGCAAAGCACTTATTATTATTTTTCTTTTATGATTTTGTCCATTGTGAAATGTAATGTTATGCTTAGACTTACAGCAGTTTGCATCCATTTAAAAAGCAAACAAATTTATCTGAGCAAAATTAAAATAAAATGCATATGGGAGAAAATGCAACCTGTATAATGTTGATAAAGGAATTCCTTTATTTTGAAAGAAATGAAAGTTTAAAATATAAGGACCTAGTTATTTTGTCCTGAATTTATCCACTTTCTTTGCAAGATATATATCCTTGTCAGAAATAGGAAAAGGCCCTTCCTACTTAACATGTTAGAATTTCTCTTCATTTTAAACTATTACTTTGAAAAACTTTGATAAAAATTTACCAAACATTGTGATAGTATTAAAATATAAAAATGAATATGCAACAGCCTGGTCTCCCACCTTCTATTCTGATGGGGAATAAAGACATACAAGAACACATCAAAGTCAAGAGGAAATATATTTAGATATATACATAAAGAAAGTCAAAAGAGGAAATTCTTATTTATTTATTTATTTTTAAACAACCAAGGCTGTCATCCTGGAGGAGATAAAATTTGAAGTGAAACCTTAAGCCTATGTTGGGGACTATGAGTGAGAGAAGCACGTGGTGGTGGATAGTGAAGAGAGGACAATATTTTGTCAGACAGGAAAAAACTCAGAGTACATGTGGTTGTGAGAATACCAAGTAGTTAAATAAGGTTATCATGAAGGTTAATTATGACTGAGAAATGGAAGATGAATACAGATACTGACCAAAAGACTGACCAATCATCATTTTTGTTCTTGATTCCTAAATGGCTGGGAATTTATAGTAACCAGCACAGAATCTTCGCTGGGTGTATAGGGGTACAGGGGAGACTTCTTAGTCAAGAGAAACATGCGCTGTCTCTACTCTGCATAAAGGGGCAGCTTCCCCTCTCATTTTAAAAGAAATCAGCATAGAGGTTTGAAATCCTCTTTTGTGTTGTCATTTTTATTTTCATAGTGATTCATTAGGATACTGCCTAGGTTAAAAACAAATTTCCCACTGCATTTCTTTAGTATTATGCTTTTTTATCTTCCTGATTAGGGAGTACAGAGGATAGCTTGTGGATGCACGTGCTATACCTGGAGCACTATCACGGTCACATCAATGTTAAATGTCCATTGTCCTGTATGATTTGTGAGTGACTATAACATGAACTGTTATTCCCTCACTCATGATTTAAGCCCAAAAATGAATGATTTTTTTTCTTATTTACAACCTACTCAAAAATTTGCTAAGGATTTATATATAGTATCTCATTCAAATCTAATTATCTTCTGATTTTTAGCTTAGTTATTTTATTATTATTATTTTTAAAAGATTTATATTTTTATATTATTTATTCATACAAGAACTGGGGTCCAAGCCAGAGGTGTGGATGGTGAGAGGATTCACCAGAGACAGAGTGGGGAGCAGAATAGGCAGATCTACTGAAATACACTGCTAAGGGGAGCAGCAGGTGAGACAGGAGAGATCTGCTGTGCCATATGTGGTTCACCTTCTTGCCAGGGATCACACTCTTTTTGCAGTGCTGGCATAGCTTGACAGCACTGCACCACCTGCACCACGAGGGAGACCCAGTTTTATTATTTTTTAAATTATTATTGTATATTTGTTGGGGAAAACAGTCAAAAAAGAATGTACTGCCAAATTGACCAACTTGTTGGACCCACTTTGGACTTCTCATTCTTCTCCCCTGGGAATGTTTATTCCCAGAAGCTGCTCCAAGGATATACTATCCCTCAGTTAGCTAAACAATGGTGCAAATAGTTCGGCTTTGTCTGTCCACCTCCTTTCATAGACCTCATCTCATACACATCTCCCACTCGCTCACTCTGCTTCTGCAAACATGCACCCATTCCTTGGAGAAGCCATGGTGCTTGCCCTTCCACCCTTTTGTAACACTCTTCCTCAGGAGTGCTTCTGACTCGCTCTAGCATTCGATGCAATTCTTTACTCCGATGTCACATGGTACACTAGAGCACTCCTCCCTACTCTTCTCCCATTGACACTCCCAGGAGTCCTGCCCCACCTAATTTTTTACCCCAAAGAATTTAATATATCACTTAAAATATGTTTAAATAGTCCTTGCTCATCTATAAGAATGTCATTCTCACTATATCAAGGACGTGATCTGGTTTAGACCAACGGTTCCTTGCAGGTAGTTTTAAATGATTGGCTGAAGGGATGAATGAAGCAAATCCATAAAACAAAGCTTGGAGATTAAGAAGGTCAAACATTCTTTCCTGTGAAACCCTCCTGATAACATGGTTTATAGCAGTCCTAAGCAAATCTTTAACTCTTTCTTCAGGACCATGTCCTCACCAACAAAGTGACATTTGAGAGTCACTATTTTATCTCTTTTCTCCGTCTACCATTGTCTTTCCTCCAGCATCCTTTGATTGGTGGGAAGAATGTTTTGCTCCTTTAAACTTTTGCCCACCAGGTGGCGCTATGCTTTCAATATTTAAAGCTCTCCATACGTTTATATTCGTTTTCTTTGTTTTTCTCTGTGCTATGTAAAACTTTGTATTTAATGATTAAGTTACGTTATATTTTATGAACTATTTGCAACAACCAAGCACAGTGGTAAGTACATTAGTTGATGCAACATCAAAGAAACTTGCTTTGTGTGAAGATTAAAGGGTGAAATGCTACCACATCCTCGCACTACAAAACGAAAGTGATAGAGACTATAAATGAATCAGGACTGATGTGGAAGATGTATTTATACTTACATATTATACATGTACATGACATAATATACTAGTTAAATTTTCTAGATTGCTTAAAGGCAGGTATAATAAAATTGAGCCTGTAACTTACACTGCGAGGCTGTCCTGCACTGAACATCCCGTGGAAGCTCAATATTCAGAGAAGAGAATAGTTCCATTATTGCTCTTACATAAGGAGAGAAGCCCATAAAGTGTTGGTTTGAGTTACTTACACACATACAGAAGAACTACATTTATCCACTGGACTTCCCCCCCCCCCCCCATTTACGTAGAATTTTAAATAACCTGCTTAACAAACTCTTCAAATATTTGGTTTAGTTTAAAAAATATTTTCAAAGTAGTTGTAATAGTTCCTGGGTTTCATTAAAATAATGTATTCTATAGTCAGCAATTTGAAAGTCTTTGAGAGAATTTTAAAAGTCTGCTTAGAATCATCTCATCAAGGTGCAAAGTCTGTTTCTTGAAAGGTTTTTGTTATAATTCATCTTACTATTACTCTCGGATCTAAAATTTCTTAGAAGGCAGCATATGGTCCCTTTGAGATCTCTCTGTCACCTTCTCCGCTATGCATGTTTGGTTCTTCAGAATATGAAATACTGTTTATATAGTCTATTAAATATTCGTATTCTTCTAGAAAAAAATGCATTCGCTTTTTCAGAGTAGGAAGAGTTGTTTTTTTTTTTTTTGAAAAAGATTTATTTATTTATACATGCAAGCTGGGGTACAGGCCAGAGGTGTGGGGCGGCGAGAGAGTTCACCAGAGACAAAGTGGGGAGCAGGACAGGCAGATCACAAATACACTGCTGAAGGGACAGCGGGTGAGGCAGGAGAGGTCTGCCGCACCATGTGGGATTCTCCCTGGCTGGGCATCGAACTCGCATCGCGCGCTGCCACAGCTCCACAGCGCAGCCCTCAACCGCTGCACCACCAGGGAGGCCCCAGAATAGGAAGAGTTTTACATTAGCCTGTTGTAAATTCTCTATAAATCACATGCTTTAGAGCTGGTATTTCATCTTTGTATCGTTAACTCAATTCATATATTAATTTAAAGATGAAGAAAGAACCAAGTCACTAATATGGTGCAAAGAATAAGTTAATACCAGTTGTTGCTGCCTGAAATTTAGTTGATAGGGATTAAATAATTTGGAAACTGAAATTTCTTTTATATAAATTTATGTAGTTATTGACATCTAACCTTTCAGACTTGTATCTCTCTTCTTCAATGAACTTCTTGTCTAAATCATACATGTTGGTCCTTGATTATTTCATATTATCATCTAATTTTAAAGCTCCATCCATAAAATTATATGATGTGTAAATGTACTTACACATAGCTTTATTTTTTCCCTTTCTTGGGATATAATTGACTTTTAACATTGTGTGAATTTAAGGTACAAAATGTGACAATTTGATGATTTGCTACATATTTAGGCAAAATGATCACTGCAATGGGGCTAGTTAGCACTGCCATCCTCCACACATGGTTTTTGTGCGTGTGTGATGATAATATTTAAGATCTACTCTCCTATCAAACTCCAGGTATACAACACAACATTGTTAGCTATAATCACCAAGCTATGGGTTAAATTCACAGAAATTATTCATCCTATAACTGGAAGTTTGTACACTTTGACCAAATTTTAGCATTTCTCCCATTAACTTCCTGGCAACCACCATTCAACTCTCTGTATGAGTTCAAGTTCCAAGATAAGGTAAAAATGAGCATTTTAACATGATAATCTCTTTGAATTTCTCTCTGAATTTATTCAAAATTTCAAATTATGAAATGTCATGAAATGTCTGCCAGTCAACTGGCAGAATCTATTAGTAGTCAAACATCTGTAAACTTTATAAGAAGTTACTGTACTGTGTCTTTTCACAGAGAGACACTTAATCATACTTTAACTTTCAGTGTTTTTATAAAGTTTTTAATTCTAGTTTTGTACTTTCATTTAGGAGATATCTCTATCGATTTTTAAAATTATTTTAAACTGAGGTAATATTGGGGTACCCCCCTCAGGTCTCTCTATGAATTTCTGGAAGTTTCTTATAACCTTTAGAGAATGTTTTATTTCACATGACTTCATTAAATTTTGGGATGGCGTCTCCTGGTAATGTCACCTCGTACTCCTTTTTCCCCCCAAATCAGCCAAAATTGAATAGAATTCACACATTTTAATCACATGAAAGTATTTTAAACATAAAATATTTGCATGTTGGTTTATCATAAGATTTAGGTGTAAGGTATGTTTGATCTGATTCTATTTCTCTTTTAGTAGAGCAGCTTTCTGGAACAACATACTCTCGATCTTAATGTGGAGATCTGTGAGATTCTGTGCAGCAAAACAGAAAAAAAAAACAAATGCTTGCCATGTCTCGTTGATTGCAGTATAATTCATTGTATTGTACATTATGTTCTCAAGATGAGAGGGAACAGCTATAAGAACATCCAAACATACAATAAAACCGGGGAGAGTAAATAACTCAACACTTTCAAAAAAAAAAAAAGAAGAATCCCTCAGTGCTGGGCGTGCTGTGGTAAAACACACCTCTGATGCATGGTATTAGGAGAGTGGATGCTCACGGTCCGGGTTTGTACACCGATTGAAGACTAACAGCCGCCACACCAAACCTGAGAGCAAGCAAGTGTGGATTTATTGCAGTGAGAGGAAAGAACTGACAGCAGGAGGGGTAATGATTTTGATCTCTGTGTATCTGTTGAGGTTTGTTCTGTGACCTAATATGTGATCAATCCTGGAGTATGATCCATGTGCACTTGAGAAGAATGTGTATTCAGATTTTTGGGGGTGCAGTGCCCTATAGATATCTGTTAAGCCCATGTGGTCTAGGTCCTTATTTAGTGCTTTAATGTCCTTGCTTATTTGTTGTCTCGTTGATCTGTCCATTTGTGATAATGGAGTGTTGAAGTCTCCTACTATATATGTATTTTCTCTAATGTCTGTTTTCAGAGATGATAATAATTGTCTTATTATATATTTTGGTGCTCCTTCATTTGGGGAGTATGTGTTGATGAGGGTTATATCATCTTGCTGAATTGTCCCCTTTATCATGATGTAGTGACCATCTATGTCTCTTTTTACCTTTTTTAGTTTGAAGTCTATTTTATCTGATATAAGTATAGCTGTCCCTGCCTTCTTTTTAGGTCCATTTGTTTGTAGGATTGTTTTCCAGCCTTTTACTTTCAGTCTGTGTTTATCTTTTGTGGCTAAATGTGTTTCTTGTAGACAGTAGAAGGTTGGGTCCTGTTTTTTGATCCATTTCGCTACTCTGTGCCTTTTTATTGATGAGTTGAGTCCATTTAGATTTACAGTTAATATTGATACATTGGCATCTATATTGGCCATTTTGTTTGTCTTTTTGTGGTTTTATTCCTTGTCTTATTCTGGTCTTTTTCATTCCTTTGTCGGTTTTGGTTTTGGAACTTCTTGTAGTATTGTTTGTAGTGGGGGTTTAGTCATGACGAATTTCTGGAGACTGCTTGTCTGGGAAGATCCTTATCCTTTCTTCATAGAGGATAGAGAGCTTTGTGGGATAAAGTATCCTTGGTTGGAATTTTTTGTCTTGGAGTTTGTTGAATATGTCTCTCCATCCTCTCCTTGCCCGTAGCATTTCTTCGGAGAAGTCAGATGTCATCCTGATTGGTTTTCCTTTAAAAGTTATTTGTTTACTCCCCCTTGCCATCTTCAATATTTTTTCCTTGTCCTGTATTTGTGTGAGTTTAACTATGATGTGTCTAGGTGTAGGTCTTCTAGCATCGTGCTGATTTGGAGATTGTCTTGCTTCTTGTATGCCTATTTTCATACTTGGGAAATTTTCTTCTATCACCTCCTTAAAAAGTTTCTCTGCTCCTTGGTCCCTCTCCTCTCCTTCTGGGATTCCTATAACTCTTATGTTTCCTTTTTTCATGGTGTCAGATAGATCTTGAATTGTTTTTTCATTCTTTTCCCTTCGTGCTTTTAATTCTTTTTCCCTTTTGGATCTTTTAATATTTGCATCTTCGAGATCGCTAATGCGGTCTTCCATTTCATCAATTCTGCTTTTATTGCTGTTCCCAGAGATCTTTAGTTCTTCCATTAAGCTCTTATTCTCCTTCTTTAGGGTCTCGATTTCTTTCTTCAGATCGTAAATTGTTTTTTCCATTTTCTTTTCCTTTATCATGATTTCCTTAATCATGATTCTAAATTCTTTATCTGTCAGAGAGAGAAGTTCTTCTGTGTCGTTGCCAATGAGTTTTGGTGCTTGATTTTCTTTTTGTTCTGTATCCTTTCCCTGAGGGCTTGCTTGGTTGTTTGTATTTTTCCTTCTCCCTGTTTGTCTTCTGATTTGTTGTAAGTGTTGGGAGATTGTGGCACTGGTATTGGCAGGCATCTCTTTGGGTTCTCCTTCTTGGATGTCGGGGGGGGGGGTGGAGATCTAACTGATTCTGGCCCTGTTAGGCCAAACCCCTGGTGGCCGTGGTGGTTGGTGGTCCCAGTGCTAGCTCCACTCAGTTCCAAGAACCCCAGTACTGGGGTCTGTGGCTGTTTTGCACTAGATCCTTATAGGCTAGGGAGGATAATTTCTTGAGATTTTTTCTTATAGTGGTTCCTGCTGAGATGGTAGTTGCAGGTTTAATTTAGGAGGTCTTCTGTAGTCTTTTTGCCCCTGAGGTCTTGAGGTGTTTGGGTGGTCCCACTGCTGGGGTTTTGTCCCCTTTCAGGTGTCAGATGCTGCTGCCTTCAGTTTTCTTTCTGTCTCTGTTGCTACTAGTATTCTTGCTATAGATCTTCCTGTTCTTTCTCTCCCACTGTTTCCTCTAGTGTTTACTAGAGGTTATCACCACTGTTGGGGTTGGGTCTGGTGGCGAGGAGTCACCTGAGGCCAGCCCTGTGCCTCTGTGCCTCTGATTTCACCACTATCAGGGCGTGGCCACTTTACGGTGGGGGAGGGGGTGCGGCAGGTGTCTGTGTGTTGCCTCAGGTAGTTGTAATTTCGAGTCCTGCCAGGAGTCTCCAGTTGTTTCAAGCCCTGCCCTGGAGATGCAGTTTCAAGTGCTTCTCCCACACCTGGAGGGCAGTCGAGGTAGCCTAACCCGTGGTCTTTATCTGGGGTTTGTGGAGCTGACCCCTCCCGTGGTATTTCTCTTGCAGGGCAATCAGAACAGGAAGCTCCAACCACGCGCGGCTTTTGTCCTGTGCTTCTCCTGCACCTGTAGCCGGGAGGCTGTTCGCGCAATTCCTCCAGTGGCTAGAGAATATTAGTGCTGGGGGGAGGGGGAGACCACCACCCCAGAGTTCTGTTCCAAAGGGGAGCTAGAGTGCTGGCTCTGTAACAGATGGGGGAAGGGGCCACATTGCGGCTGCCCGGGGCTTTGTTCCGGGTCCCACCAACTTCCCCAGTGCACTCTGCCCTCTCCAGGGCTCTGTTGCTACCTGGAGGGACTGCTGTGTCAGTCTCGAGTTTATCACTCTGCTGTGCCCGGGGAAATGCCTCTGCCCACCTTTCTTTTTCTGGGTCTCCTCAGGTGCCTCTCGTCTTGGTTTCCTGGTTGGGTTTTGCGTTGAGGGGAGGGAAGAGGGGATCTGGTAGATCTTTCTTCTCCTTAGTCAGTCTTTTCAGCTTCTTTCCAAGTCCTACTCACCCGTGAGGGTGTTAGATTTATGTAGAGTTTCTGGATCTTCTCTGGGTTTGGCTGACGTCCCCTTATAAACGGCTTTTCTTCTAGGAGAGTTGATTCTAGCATCCCTTCACCACCATGTTGATGACGTCATCTTACAAAACAAGTTTTGATTTTGCAACTATGCTGTTTAATTTCTTAAAACACTACAAATACATTTCCTTTGTGAAAGTCCAAAAAGCTGGGGATAACTAAGTGGAGTTACCAAGTATGAAATGTCTAAAGTGAATAATTGAAATTTCAAAATTCTTGACTATTCTTACTTCTCAACGTCAGTCTTACTCTCTTCCTCCCTAATTTTCATAGTAAACAAAATATTCTTCCCTCTTTTAAGAATATTCTACCGTCTACAAATGGATCATGGCCTATTTCTGCAATTTGGAACAAATGAAAATGTTTAGCAAAGCACAGGATTTTAGAGCAGTGAAATTAGTCCATATGACACCATAATGGTGGCTACATGGCATCACACATTTGTCAAAATCCATTCAATTGTACAACACAAAAAGTACATCTAATGCAAATCTTGGCCTTTAGTTAATAATAATGTATCAAAAGTGACTCATTAATTGTAGCAGTTGTACCACAATGATTCAAGATCTTAATAATGAGGTGGACTCTGGGCCTCCATGGTGGCGCAGCGGTTAAGTGCTGCGCTGTGGAGCTGTTGGCAGCAGCGATGCGAGTTCGTTGCCATGCTGGGGAGAATCCCACATGGTGCGGCAGACCTCTCCTGCCTCGCCAGCTGCTCCCCTCAGCAGTGTATTTCTGATCTCCCTGTTCTGCTCCCCACTCTGTCTCTGGTGAAGCCTCTCACTGCTCCACACCTCTGGCCTGTGCCCCAGCTTTATGTATAAATAAATAAATCTTTAAAAAAAATAATGATGAGGTGAACTCTGTGGGGGTGTACATGAACACTGTATACTATCTGCTCAAATTCTATCAGCTCAGCTTTTTTGTAGATCTAAAACTGTTAAAAGTAATTTTTAAAAATACAAACTAAAGAGTTTTTTTTTTTAATTTATTTTTTTTTACATACAAGCTGGGGTACAGGCCAGAGGCGTGGGGCGGCAAGAGGGTTCACCAGAGACAGAGTGGGGAACAAACTAAAGAGTTTTTATATGCCTGTATATAACTGATTTTCTAACCATATGAGTTAACTTCTGAGTCTGAACTCCTCCAAGCATGGGAATTCCTTCAGGTCAAGCAAGGTCATATCCCAGCAGAAGTTTCTCTGATTACATGATATTAGATAATAACATAAAATATTAATAATTAAATTATGCATAAACTAATAAAGTATTATATATTTTAGTATATATTATTAATGTTATTTTAAGACAAATTCTTCCTTCCCCATCATACTTTGTCATAGTAAAGGGAACAGTAGACAGATTATTCTGTTTAGTATGACATTCATGGGTATTATGTACACTACCTAGTCAGGGTCAGAAATCTAATTTTTGAGGCCAAGTGCAAAATGAAAATTCAGGACCCTCATGTGGACAGGAGAGCTTGTCCTTCCTACTGGTCATCACTATGTCCACAGCTGACAGGATGACACCCCCACAGGGACTGTAACTTCTAAGTAGATTAATAAACCCTCAGTGTCCAGATCAGGTATACAAGGGAGACTTGTTTCCAACAACCACACTGTGGCACTGCAATCTCAGTCATTGGGAAAAATGTCATTGAGTGCCTACCTAGATAAGCAGGGCACACATGACTGAGACTGTAAGAGGGTGGTCCTCAGGAAAAGGGGGTGTCCCAGGACCCCACCCCCACCTCAGGCCAGAAAGATCCAAGATACCTAGGACTATGAATCCCATGATGCCATCATCACTGAAGGAAGGATGCTGAAGACTGAGGGTAGAGTTAAGCAGTGGTTTTTGGTATTTAAAAACCAGACATGTGAGCTTTGGGGGGATTGCTCATGGTTGTAGATGGCCAGTTTTTTGGAGTGCGCCATTGAGATTCCGGCTCAGCAAAACTGGTAGGACGCATTCACCAATTTATTCTTTATCTTTTTTCCCCTTCCTTTTTTTTGTAAATAAACCCTTTTTATTAATTGTTTTTGTGTGTGTCTGCAGTTGAGTCTTATAAGTCCCTTTTAAGAGCACGGGTGAGAACCCACAGACAGGCACCCCATTTTATATCGGGGCTGCCCTGTAATAAGACCATCAAAGGTCCTCCTTTGTTTCTGAAATCCCTGGTATGTTCTGGTCACATGGGTGGTGCTCAAGAAGTGTCACCTGATTGAATCAATGATTCGAGAGTGGAAATAAGTACCTACACATGTTCAAACAACACATTTATATATTCTACTTGGTTTAATTCCTGGAATCATGAAAATGTCTCTCTTGCTAAATTACAGGGCTCCAAAAAAATTTGCTGTTTGGTCTAGGAAGATTATCATTATTTTAATGTTTTTCTAGGAAGTAATTCCTTCTAAGAACCAAAAACAACTTGAAAGTCACATTTTGCAACATCCACTGTCATTTAGAGTCTGTGTGTATATAAGACTGAAGTAAGGGCTAGACTAACAAAATAACAGGAGTCAGACAAACATTACTTAGAATCAGATCATATAATGGTCTGCTTTAAGTTATACAGCTCTGTAGGAATTACTGGATACCTCAGTCAATAACATTTTCATGTATTAATTGCATTAATAGGATAAAAGAATCTGAGAATCTCTGCTGATAGTGTGTCCCTGGAACCTACACAGTCTCAGGAATCTATGTGACAGCAGAATCCACAACACTCCACTCCAATTAACTCATTTCCTGCTTCTCCACATTAGGGAAGATTAAGATGGAGATGCTAGAACACAATGTTGGGAGAAGAAATCGGCTTTCCTTCCCTGTCCTTTGCATCTTCTGGGACTCTCCTTTTGATACAAATGACCATGACATTACTATTTCATTGAGTACACCTCTCAAGCCTTTATTCCCTCAGATAAAGTTACTCATGGGAAAAATACTGAATTTGGTGTTTCTTATTAGTGATCTCAGTTTCCCCTTTTCTCTCTTTACCCTAACTAGATCACTTAGTGTTTTAATGGCTTTTGTACTATATTTAATCAAAATAATGTCACTCGGGCCAATCTGGTGGTGCAACGGGTTAAGCGCAATGCTGTGGAGCTGTAGGCGGCTGTGGCTCAAGTTTGATGCCCGGCAGGGGAGAATCCCACATGGTGCGGCAGACCTCTCCTGCCTTGCCCGCTGCTCCCCTCAGCAGTGTATTTCGGTCGATCTGCCTGTTCTGCTCCCCACTCTGTCTCTGGTGAACTCTCCCACCACCCCACACCTCTAATTTGCACCTTGGCTTGTATGCAAAAATAAAATAAATCTTTAAAAAAAAATAATGTCACTCAAAGCTAAAACAGTTAATCAGGCTTAGGAGATCTGTGTTCAAGGTCAAATTCTATAGTTCACTGATTAATAAATCTTGAGAAAAATCACATTAGATGAGTCTCTATTTCATCTTCTATAAAATTGCTATATCGATACCATATTATAAAGTACATATGAGACAAAAATATGCCCAAATGTGAGCTATTTAACAATGAACATGTATACTAAGTGATCAGGGAAGAATCAAACTTAATGGGATATTTCCGATTTTCACATAAAATTTAATAGAGAGCTACCATCTTTGTCCTTTGACCAAGTAAAATGAAAATATCATGATAGAGTGTGTTTATGTAGTTGTATCTATCGGCTGAGAAGAATTGGGAAAGGGTAGATTGAAAAATATATGTGGGAACCTGCTATTCTCATTTCTGGAGACTTTCTGGTTCTTAACATTTAGATTCTGAGCTGGGTATAAACAATTTATTGTCTATTAATGAGACAACCAAATTATGATGAGGGAGCTAAGGAGTTCACAACCATCACCCAACACTATCTCATCTGTTTCAAATTTGATAGTGTCATTGTTTATGAATGACAGTGAGCAGTTGGGTTAGGTGTGCATTGTTAATTTAAAAAATTGCCTGAATATGAGCATTCCTGTCATTCCTGAAACTTGTCTATGTTGATTACCTTTGGGGCATTGTTGCTGTGGATTTAATTTAATTTATTTATTTTTAAAGATTTATTTATTTATGCATACAAGAGCTGGGGTATAGGCCAGAGGTAGTGGGAGGATTCACCAGAGACAGAGTGGGAGCAGAACAGGCTGATCCATTGGAATAAATGCTGAGGGGAGCAGTGGGAAAGACAGGAGAGGTCTGCTGAGCCATGTGGGAATCTCCCTGGCCAGGGATCGAACTTGTGCTGCAATGGCTACTGATAGCTTCATCGTGCTGAGACTTAATCCCTTGAGCCACCAGGGAGGCTGCTGTTGTGGATTTTAACACCCAGTATTGAGGCCTATATGAACACTAATGTGTTGGCCAAAGGGTAAATATAGTAGTATCTGTATATATTATTGCCTTTGTTTAAAAAAATGTAATAGAGAACATATTTAAACTTAAATATGTGATAAATGACATGTTTAAAACTCAAAAGCAAATGGAAAATAAGATTACTTGAAATATTTAAAATTAGGGAACAATACTCAATCAAAAGCATACCACAAGAGAATCTCATCATTTTCTTACTGAAGTTCCATAAACATTGCCTGCGTTTGCTTTTCGTGAGATAATTAGTCACCATATTGAGAAAACACTTTTCTATTCCTATAAAGAAAACATTAAACATTAAATTTCAAATTGAACATGAAATTATCAATGATTACCAGCTATACTTGATCCAATCATGTTATCTATTATTTCGAATATCCAAAAACATTTAAGTAACATCCAAGACATTTTAATTTCTTTAGTAACTAAAGGAAGATATTAAGGAGTTGATACTTAATATTTGTTTCCATGTATTTGTCAGCAGAAAAGTTGGCACACTCAGGTCAGGTAAGTAGGTATAAAAAAAGGGTGGACGGGGCTTTAAAAGGAAAAAAAAAAAAAAAACCAGCATAAGATATCCCTTAGGACCTAGCAATAACACATCTAGCACTATAGTAAGCACTTGGCATCCTAGCCCTGTAGAGAAATGAGAACTAGAACGCAGAAAGAAATATTGCCATTGCCTTAGATGCAGCTTTGGTTGTAGGAGTGGATTCCAAACAGGTGCTCTGGCCTTCAATAGCATGAGATGGACGCGGCCAACCTGGAGCCTGGTAAGGGTCAGCAGAGGATAAATACTAGACTCGCTCGCCCTCCGCTTGCAGATCTACTGATCTCTTCTGTGGGCCAAAGTCAGAGGGAGCCTGTGCAACTGGCATTCATCCTCCCAGGGCACAGAATAGGATGAAGAATAGTGTGGATAGGGAGGGAAAACAGAAACTCTCTTGCATATCCAACATTCAGTTTTGTTAAAACGTTTCTCATTACCACAAATTTAAATACACCCTGATGCATATTTCCATTTATTCATCTTTCAGAAAACTATCCTATGTTAGAGTTGAAGACAGGTAACTTCTTTTTTCATGCTGGAATTTTCCACTACAATTCAGCCTTTCCTCCCTGTCTCTATTTACCAAATATTTGCAGCCTTTTCATATGTAAAAGTTAGAGGCTACTGAACTTGTTCCAACTTCTCTAAAACCACTTTGAAATAATCATTATAAAAAAGTTTTCAGGGTTACAAACTTGATAATATTTTATGACATGTAAGAATAGCTAAGCCAGGAATTTGCTAGGGATTAGTTTTCCATTATTTTTTCAAAAGATTGCATTCAGTGGTTCAGGCATTTATTAGAGTGAGGATTTTTAGGTGGTTGTTATGGAGACTGAGAGATGCTCTGTTTTCCCAGAGTGATAGATGTAAATATAAATACATGAATATGGAATAGGGAATTTGTTTAAATGAGTTTAATTAGCTAACTTTGAGGGTCGTTATTGTTCTTTATTGTTGGTAAAGACAATTCACAGATACATTTTAAGGGTATATTAAGGTGATATGAACAGGAAAAAAAATCTACTCACTAATGAATTGTCAGTGGAAAATATCTTCATTGTATTTTCTAAAAGTTAAGTGACAGAAATTATTATTTGAACTTGAAAAGAGAGAACATACTTATAGCATCCTTCTATCTTCTCTGTGATGCTGTTCTCATTCATAAGATTGCCTTGAAATCAATATATAACATTGATAGAAAAGAATCACCTTTCTCCTTTTCATTCACCTTTAAAATCATTTCCATTTTCTCCTTGACCCTTGAGGAATCACTGACAGCAGTAATTATTTTATTTCCTGCATAAAAAGGTGTTTTTGTCTTTCTTTAAATTTTGATGTGGAAATCACTGCTTTTGTGCAGATGGGGACTCAAGCTAGGAATAAAATCTGCAAAATGCTGAACTGAAACAACTAAAAAATGGCAGATGAAGTCATTTTTATTAAGTCTAAGTTCAGGGAGAATGAAAAATGCAATGACAGATGTTGTGTATCTCAAATGTTTCATTCATTTTAATTCTAAGGTGGAGTCTCCATTTCTCATCTATGATGAACTCATAAGCTTGAGGACATATTAATTCTTTAAAAACAACTTTCATGGTTTTTCTTCTGCCCAAAAGATTATAAAGGAATTTCACTGTTGTCTTATAACCCAATAGAACTATTAAATATAAAGTGCTACAAATGATTTTCATAAGATAAAAGATTAGTGTTCTGTAATCTGAAAAAAGCAAGTGATACGGTCGTAATAGAAAATTGAGTATATTTAAATGCTGTAATGGTTTCTTGGAGTCATAGGTTAAGATACAACTTCCATTGAATCCATAATTGATCAGTCAGTCAAACATGAATTAATCATTAACTGTGTACGAAACACTATGTCTTAACCTGGAGTAATATTACAGGTAGAAAAATGTGATATATTTTGCAAAGTGTAGAAAAAAATGTTAACTACTAAGAATATCGGGCTTGACAACAATAAAAAAGATCACACACTGCATGATTAAAACCAATAATTATGCACTTTAAATTTATTTTTAAAGTCTGTGTATAATTTAAAGAATATTATTATTAGAATCAGTAAAATGTGAATTTTAAATTCATACTCAACACTTTCTACCTTTAGAGCATTGAGTTATTCCACTTTTCTGGGCCTCTTATTTTATCTAATATAAATAAAATGTCATGTGGGTTTTTTTTGTCATTTAAATGATATAATACTTCTGATAGTGAGAAGGAAAAAATAAAAGTACAACAAATTTCACCCCAGTCTTTCTGCTTTCCCTTTTGCTTTCATTAAATTCAGAAGTATGGAAAAATATACAAACAAATTAGATTAAAAGTGGCTACTAAGAAGGGCTGTTAATATGAAAATATTACAACTACAAGAGGACTCCAATGAAGCATTTCCATTTGCTAATCTAAAAAAAAATACTTGCGTAATATTTATTACCGTGCCAGACACTGATTTAAGCAATTTACAAATATTAATACATTTAATCCACACACTAGCTCTATGAGGTATAGTTGCAATTATTATTTCCCATTTTATAGATAGGAAACTAAAGCAAGGAATAGTGAAATAACTTACCATAGTTTACTTAACACAGCTAAAAAAAAAAAAAAAAAACCCAGCCATATTAAAAAAAAAAATCCTAGGGATTGCTTCCAGAGTTCATCCTCTTAATCACTACATCAAACTCTCTATTTATTCGGAAGTGATGCGAATTATGAGAACGACAGTGGTTCAGGTTTACACTTACTTAACGTGTGCTGTCCACTTTCTAATCACAATGTGTTATAAGCTTGTGAGATAAAGTGTAGTTATTTCCATCTAACAGATGAGGAATATGAGGACTATAGATGTTAAGCAACTATATATTCCTTGATTGTAAGGGTTAAGGAATACACTTTATATAAAACTTGTTTTGTTTCAGTACCATATACATTTGAGTAAATGAGGTACTGCTTAGGTTGAATTCTTAACCATGTTCATGTTATCACTTTTCATGTTATCACTTCATGTGATCACTTTTCCATAACAAAAAAATAGGCGGAATATGTTTTCAGGCTTCTGAAAACCTTGATTGGTCATTGGTAGGGACAATGGACTCCATCTGAACTTGACATGATGCTGTTGCTATAGCAACGTGCTACTCAGCAAAGCTTCTGCCATCCTGTCCTTATATAACTCAGATTGCTTCATTTTTACCCTAAACAAGTTGTCAGGGTCCTATACCACGAATAGGTCATTTTATATGTATCTGTTGGCTCAATTTGTCCAAAAATCAGATCTCATTCAATCCCTAAAATGTTCTTAAATCTATTCTTCACACAATCTGTTCCTACGCTATTTATCTTGTAACAGGTTCTTCTGCTTTCAAATCTCTTCCTTTGCTCTCTAATTCATCTTCCAAAACATAGGTTGGGATTTTTCCAGTTCATTTTCATTTTCAAATATCTACTATGGGATGATGTCTAAATTAAATTAGAGGTACAGAGATGATGTGCCAGTAAATAAAGAAGAATACACAGTATGTTGATTTTGAACTATTTCATGGCTTATTTGATATTATAGATATTACTAATTACTAATGTGAAAGAAGTTAAAATGACCACCTTGAAATAAACTCTTTATCTAAGATAAAAAACAATATGTAACCATGAGCTTAACTGTGCATTATTCCTACCTCAAGTGTTTATACAACATTGTTTTGTGAATGTTTATCTTGAGGTTAAAAATAAACTGTCAAACTTCAGAGCTATTTTTTTTTTTTGGTAAAATACTTATGAGCAAGTAATGCAACATAAATAATGAGCTGACAGCAATGAGATTTTTATTATTTAGAAAAATATCTTAGCAATTGATGTTTTTCAAATATCATTTTATTTAGAAATTGTAATTAGGTAGCAGGGAGGAGATTTCATATCTTTGTAAAAGTGCTTCTCCTATACAACCCACACTCCAACCCTGGCTGTGAAATTGTTGCTCAGTTTGAATTCTTAATCCATAGAGCAAGTCATTATGATAAAATGAAAAAAGGAACTTGCACCCCATCATGTTCTTAGCAAACCTCCAGAGCAAAAACTCATGCTTCAGGGTTCCAAAGAGCCCAAGCTATTTCAGAACCACAGTGTCTATTTTTCACTTTGAATTACTGTAATTTCAGTAGCAGCTGTTGCACTGAAAATTATAATGGTCAACATTTAATCAGCACAATGTTTTCCCCCCTTCATCAATCAATCATTTGCTCCAGTTACCATAAAAATCTCAAACTTTAGTTAGCAGTAACTTTAAAAGCCTCATTAGAATCTGGCCCAACCTACTGATCTCCCATTACATCCCACGACTTCCTAACATGCAATCTGGGCTCTGTTTCAGCAGCTCTCTTACACGCCAGCCTCCTTTCGCCTTCCTTTACTTAGCACATCCAGAAAACCATCTGCTTTTCCCCTACTCTATACAAACAGTCTTTTCTGATATCAAAAGCTAGTCTCACCTCAAGAAAGTTGTCTTTGTTTATGCTAACTTAATTTTATATGATTTCCCCACCTCTAGACTTCTGTAAACCTCTAAATTCTATCTCTTAATTGAACAGTATTTACTGGCTATGTCTCCCCAAACTTGATTGTAAATTTAGTGAAGCAAAAATCAGTTCATATTTTTTTCTGATTTATTTGCATTATATAACTGTGTCTCTCGGTAAGAAATATCTTGTCATGTCATTGTGTGCCAATAGAGCAACATTCATTTATCTTTTTTCTGAGTTTCTATAGTCTACAAGGACTTAGCATTTTATTCTCAGGGTCTTGACCTTGCTTGCTAAAGTAATTTGCATATATTTCAGCCTTTTATAAGCAACTTGACTTTTTTCAGTCATGACAATCATTCTAGCCTCTAACTACCCTCACACTTGGGCAAGCTGCTCCCAGCAGTTTCTTTGTATTGCATGACAGTGTGACCTGAAGTTGGAGTAAATCAATAATCCCCTATCATAGAGAGAAAATTCTAGCACCACATTGGAAGTCTCCAAGCTAGGTGTTAGAAGGTGATTGCCGAATTCAATCTCAGGACTTATGAGCGAGTTTAAATTGAGGGTTTGCCATCAAAATGTTTTAATACTCTATATCAAGCAGTGGGCTAAGCACTGGAGGAAACAAAGTGAGTAGACGTCTGCTGCCAGGACCTCACAGTCTAGGGCTCACTAGGGATGAATGACAGTCACACGAGGTGATGAGGCCAACACAGTATGTGGAAAGGGCTGAGTCAGGAGTGACTCACTAACTTTCGTCAGAATGAGAAGGTCATACTGGTTGAGCTGAATATTAGAACAACAGCAATACTTCACTGGTGGGAGAAACAGAGGAAAGTTAATTAAGTAGAAGTCGTAGCTCATGTAAACTCCCAGATGTAGGAAATAAAGCTTGGTGTGTTGAGGCAACTATGAAAGTTGCATGAGAAAGGTAGTTTGTGGTGAAAAAGAAAGTTGAAAATGTGGATTAGAATCAGAATACAGGTCACTGATGAAGATATTCAGTTCAAGGATTATTTGATCCATGGGAAATGTGCCTACCTATTTCTATCCAGGAAATTGAAAATGACTTGTTAAGGGAGAGCCAAAATCAGTGCAATAATAGCATTGCAGTTTTCAAGATATTGATTGACATTTCAATCATTATCTGCTTTCTTAGTATATTGGCACTGAACAATTACAGCTTCCAATACCTTTCTCTCCAGTTCCTTTTTAAATGTCATGCATCTTATACATCCAAGGCACTCTATCAAATTATCTGTTCTCATTTATCACCCTATAATTGCACCCTGATACAAATAATTAACTGACCACTGGATGGTTATTTAACTTGCCCATGTTTAAGTAGTTACGTGATGGCGATAAGGTTTGAAACCAACTAACAGGACCTCAGAGTCCTTGGTCTGACTGTTATATACAACTTATAACACACAACAACTTCCTGTTATTACACAACAAACTATTACACATATTTACCCTGACAAGGACAGAGAAGACCTTTCCACCATGTCAGGCTGTGAGCAACTTTTCAGTCTGTAACCATGCAAGAGGTGGTAGAGGATTAACCTAAGCCTGGAAGAAGTCAGAATGTAACTACACACAGAAAAGTTGTTTTTGCCTCTAACTACCCTTATTCTTGAGCAAGTAGCTCTCAACAGTTTCTTTGCATTGCATGAAAATGTGACATCAAGTTGGGCGTAAATCAAGAATCCCCTCTCATAGTTAGAAAACTCTAACACCACATTGGAAGTCTCCAAGTTAGATGTTAGAAAGTGACTGTAGGGTCTCCCCAGTGGCGCAGCAGTAAGGCTCTGCGCTGTGGAGCTGTAGGCAGTGGCGACGTGAGTTCGACATCCAGCTGGGGAGATTCCCACATGGCGTGACAGCCCTCTCCTACCTCCCCCGCTGCTCCCCTCAGCAGTGTGTTTCCGTTGATCTGCCTGTTCTGCTCCTCACTCTGTCTCTGGTGAACCCTCTCGCTGTCCCACACCTCTGGTCTGTGTCCCAGCTTGTATGCATAAATAAATAAATCTTTAAATAAAAAAATCTTAAAAAAAAAAAAAAGAAACCATATTCTTAAAAAAAAAAAAGAAAGCGACTGTAGAATTCAATGTCAGGACTTCCAAGCAAGTTAAAACTGAGGGTTTCCTAACAAAATGTTTTTTGATTCAATTCTGTGTGAACATTCCACATTTAAGAGTCTTTCCATATCAACATATTTTCTACTTTTTACCTAAGAAATTTCTGTCTGTGTTAGTTAGAGAGGTGTCAGTTTATAGAACAAGTAGTATAGCAATTCTGGAAAGCTTAATTTGCACCTATTATACTTTAGTTTCTTATTGTTTCTTTGCAATTTTTTCCCTTGATTTGACATTAAAATACTGAATACTAAATTATGTGTAATAGTTTAATTTGCTGGTATTGGTAAGAAAATTTTAACATTTTACTTGTAAAACACAAATTTTATACTATTACCTAAAGTTCAGAATGAAGGATGAATCGACATTTTTACTTTGGTCTTTCAGTATAAGAGAGTGCATTAAGTGGTTATAAACTACCAGAAAGTATACTTTATAAATTAATATGTTTTAATGTTTTAAAATTCTGGCTCAGATATGTAAACAGGATAAGGAAAAATATTTTTTCCAAGGAATTAACTTTCAGCTATGGTGTTTTAGATAAATTACTGAATAAATAGAAGCTATGATCATTGTGTTTTTCACATATTATTGAAGTCAAGTTATGAGTAGTAGAAAAGAAAGTTTCACTCAACTTACATTTACTATTTTTACATTAAAATTTACCTGCATATTGTCAATATATAAAAAAGAACTACAATAAATACTCAATATTGTTAGCCAGTCAATAATCAAAATTAGTGGTCACTCTATTCAAACATGTATTACTCTTTAATTTATAAGGTAAAATTTTAATATTATTGGAAACGATTTTCTATTTGTATTTTCCATTTAATTTATGACATGAAAATATTGTTGGAAAGAATAGGGTATACTGATGACCTTTAAAAACATATTCAGTCTATAATGCGGATATTTAAAAAAATAGCAGACATAGGTCAGCAGAGGAAGTGTCTAATTTAGTAAATTCGAAATATAGCGAGAGAAATTTTTTGTAAATATGTGAATAGCATCATCACGAGGGTACAATTTTTTATTATTAGTATTGTCAGATATTCCCAGTCCACTCAATTTTCTTCAGTATTTTTCCCCTTTTTCCACCAAAATAAGATGTTCATCTCAGTCACGTAATTGTGGAAAATGAAGAGCACATTTCCTTACTTCTTATATAGGCAGATGTAGGCAGGTGACTAAGCTCTGATCAGTGGAATGTGAATATAAATATATTACAGCTTTCCTTTAAAAAAAAAAAAAAGATTCTATTCTGACCCTTGAAAGCTGATCATAGATTTCAAGCATCCAGGAAGAAAAGAGGAGGGAGACTGAAGAAAACAGGGGGTCCCCGGGGAGAGCACAATGGGCTATGGTGGAGGATTATGGGTACTTTGGTGGTGGGAGAACAATGGTGTCCACACCTGAAGGGGGAAATCCTATGCTATGAAAAAATTAGCAAGGATATAAAATAATGGCACTTCATTTAAAAAATGGATATATAGATAAATAAAATATAAAATTAAAATTAAAAATGTTTACTTTAAGGTATGATTAACATATAACATTATATATATTTCAACAATTAAGTATTTGTATATATTGTGAAATAATCACCACAGACGTCTAACACACTTCACTATACATAGTTAGATTTTTCTTTTCTTGTAATGAGAACTTTTAAGATTTATGCTCTTAGAACTTTAAAATATGCAATATGATTTTATTAACCGTAGTCACCATGCTGCAAATTATATACCCATGACATATATTTTATAACTTTTACTTCCCTTCAGGTATTTCATCCAGCCCCAACTCCCTGCCTATGGCAATCATTAATCTCTTCTCCTATCTATGAACGTGATTTGATTTGATTTTCAGATTTTATATGTAAGTAAGATCATATAGTATTTCACTTAGTGTAATTCCTTCAAGATCCTTCAATGTTGCGCAAATGGTAAGACTTCCATCTTATCTCACTTTCTTTGTTCATTCATCCATCAATGGAAAATTAAGTTGTTTCTATATCTTGGCTACTGTAAATAAGTTTGAATAATTATGGGATGCATATATATTTTCAAGTTAACGTTTTTGTTTCCTTCAGAAAAATACCCAGAAGTGGAATTGCTGGATCACATATGGTGGTTTTATTTTTTACATTTTTGTGAAAACTCTATACTGCTTTTCATAGTGACAGCAACAGTATGCATTCTCACTCACAGTACACTAATATTCCTTACTCTCCACATCTTCACCAACATTTGTTCTTATCTTTTTGACAAGATTTTGAAAAAGTTATTCTAACAGTGCAAAGTAATAGCTCATCCTGTATCTCTTTCATCATAACCCATTTTTTTTATGTAGCTGCCTGAAACTGGCATGAGATGCTGAAGTTGTATTGCACATTGTGACGAGGAAGGCCATAGCCTAGAGGTTTATGGTATAAAAAGCCAAAAGAAGTAAGAGTCCTTCATTCTGCAGGGGAGAGCCTGGGAGAGGGATCAAAACAGTATAGGAAAGAGCACAACGGACTATGGTGATGGTACAATGGTGGTAGGAATTTTACTGGGACTACACCTGAGAGGAGAAAGCATACATTGTACAAAATGAACAATGATGTGTGTGTGTGTGTGTGTGTGTGTGTGTGTGTGTGTAAAATTTTACAAAAAGAAGTAAGTGTCCTTGAGAATATTTTTGAGCAATGCTATCATATCCTACCTGGATGGCCTGCATGCCAGACTTTTTGTTAAAGTGAGAAAAATAAATTTTATTTTCCAACTGACTGCTATTTTTTTAGACTTACACATGAAGTCAAACTCAATCTGAATTAAAATATATTGTGTTAAAATTCAGAAGACCTAAAGTAGCAAGAGAAAGATAAAATAATCTAATGTTGTTATTATCAAAGATAAGCTAACAAAAGTATATATAGGATGCCAAAATGCATTCATCTAATAATTTTTATAATGCTTTCTAATTATCTTTTGTGAACTATGTTCTACATAGAATAAAAGACACATAATACACAGTAAAGTTTCAATAATTATAAATAAAATGAGGGGGCCTCCCTGGTGGCACAGGGGTTAAAGACACAGCACTACCAAGCTATGACCAGCCACTGCAACATGCATTTGATCCCTTGTCAGGGAGCTAACTAACATGGCACAGCAAACCTCTCCTGTCTTGCCCGCTGCTCCCCTCAGCAGTATTTCAATAGATTCGCCAGTTCTGCTCCTCACTTTGTCTCTGGTGAATCCTCTCTCCCATCCCACACCTCTGGCCTACACCCCAGTTCTTGTATGCATAAATAAATAAATCTTTAAAAAGAAAGAAAGAAAGAAAATGAGTCCTATAGACCCACCACTTCAGGAAATAAATAAGAGCCTATCGGTATCTTTGAACTCTCTGCAGGCTTCTCCTTATTGCATCTTGCTTCTTCTCTCAATATCCCAGAGGCCACCTCTTCCCTGATTTTGTGTTTATCAATAAATTACATTTCCTACAATGTATTGGCCTCTACAAATAATATCAGAAAATATTATTTATGTTTGCTGCTTTTAGCCTTAAATAGAATTATTCCAGTCCTTCATTGTTAAAACTGAAAGACAGAATACCCCATAAAATTGACTATTGAATTCAAGTTTGATATTTCCACTGAAAGTTTGGGTACCGAAGAACCACAAGCGTTTCCCTAAGGATGGATGAGTCTTAATATCCTTCCACTTTCAAAATTCTTCAAATAATACTTGTTGATTAGCATGATCAACTCCAATGTATACTTTGAATAGGCAGTGATTGTGATTTGAGCACTTTAGATTTAACTTATACATAGGATATAATAGTGTGCTCTAAAGATGTTTCATCATCATAAATATTTTTTTCTTATTTCAGAATTAAAGGAGAGGGTGTGTAATTGTAATTACAATTATATTAAATCCAGCTATATTTTTTCTCCACTGTTATGAAAAAATATTGATTTGTATGTTTATAATGATTTCAGGGACCAAAAATACTACAAAATAAAATTGTCATTTGGACAGTCTCAAACCCTCAAGAGAATGACTTATCTATTATGTCACTGTTTTTCCTCTATTTGTATCTTATTTGGTTCCCCAATTTGAAGAGTTCAATACTGGTTTTATGAATGAAATTATTTCTGAGATTCCTCGTGTGCATAATACCATATAGATGCATGTGTGTGAATTTCTGCTTTGTGTCAGATAATAATTGTTTTGGTTTCAATGAAACAGGAGTGGCAACTGCTGAGGAAACCATTTGCTTTTATTAAAATTAGAATACTCACCATTAAATTAAGCATCTCTTTGACAATTCATTTTGCCATGTTAGTAGTTATCATTGTTAGTAGTTATCATATCAAAGGATATCTAATTCCCACATTTAACATTTGGTATTGTTATGTAGTCAACTAACTCATGAACTATAATCCAAACTCTCTCTGTGCTCACAATCTCATGAAGGATTTAAGAGAAGTAAACAAATTAATGTAAGATATAAATGAAAAATGACTTAGATAAATAAGCAGTGAATCAATAATAAATAGAATTTATAAATAAGTATATTGGTGAGCCAGTACATCTCATTCTATATTGATGAATTAGAGTTTATTCAACAAATTTTGATGGTAATTATTAAAATATCCTCTTTTTTTGCAAATCGGATATCAAATATTTTACTTATTATTTAATTATTTAATATTAAGTTTATATTATGCTAACTTATTTAATATATGTGTATATGCTTGGGGGCAAGAAATATATGAAACATGTTGTACATTTAATCAACATTGAAGGTAAAGATATGATTTCCATAGCCTACAATATAGCCACGGTTCATTGTTTCAGTGCTGATATGATATATTAGTAGAGAATCATTTACATGGCTACAAGTCACACACATCCTTTTGGGTTATTATAACCAGTTCTCAGTCATACACGACCAGATGTCCTATTTCTGTCTAGAACACTGATTTCTGACAGATCCAAATGCTGATATTTAGCATTTTTTATCCTCTTCACATCCTAATGAGTAGGCTAATAACAAAAACATCCCGTGACGTAGGATAAAACCAAGAGCTCTTGTATCATACACCTGGATTTGAACCCTGACTCCATCACTTATAACAAGGTGTGTGATCTTTGGATAATGAAGTTCTTTGAGCCTCCTCTCTTCATTGGTAAAGTGGGGGAAATAGTAATATCTAATAGAGTTGTGGGAAATTAAATAACATAGCACATGCTAAGTCTTAAAAAGGAACTCAGCATATAGTAAGCACTGAAGCAGTAGACATTATTTTCCTCAATAGGTGGCTGTATGAGACTGGAAACATTTTACTTGAGATACAGTTAATCATAAGCAGGTGTGGCTATATAAACAAGGACTCAGAGACTTTGATGTTAATAAAGGGCTCTTTGTCTCTTTTTTTCCTGAGAATAAATATTAAATTCCTCACAGTGCCAGGAATTATAGCACTGAGAATTTAAAAATTAAGTTTGATCCATACTTTGCTTACTTAGTATCAAAAGTACTTCCAAACCATTTAACCCTAACAAGTGTGTGGAATGCTAGTTCAGGCCTATCTCAGCCATCCTTGTATCTTCATGATTAGCCTGTGTCACAGGTAATGCATACTCAAGAGTGTGGGTTGCATGGGTATTTCTCAGTCCTGGTATATCTGCTTAGCATGACAAGCAATTATCTAAAAGCTTTTCTCATTTCCTCATCCCTTTGTTCTGCAGATATTTGGTCTGCAGTGTATATGTGAAAATGGACTTAATTTGTACATTATTGTCATCTACACCAAAATTCTGGATTCATATATGAGTACCATATAATTTCAGCCTATTTTATAAAGTGAGTGCAAAAAGAACACTTTGGCATTAAGATAAACTGAAATTTAATGAATTCAAAGCATTGCCTTGAAGACCACGTTTGTTATCTCAAGTGTCCAATAGAGTGTGCTCATGTGCTACACAATAGCAGCTGCTCAGCGCAGTAGTAATGTAGCAGTTTGTTTTGGTTTGCTTGAAATAATTTTTTTTTCCTAAGCTGTTTGAGATAATTGAAGTGAAAAATAAGACGGTATTCTTAATAAAAACAACCCCAAATATCAGCAACTTTAATACTGTGTGATGCACTGGTACATGCGATGTGCCCCTGAAAAAGAGGAAAATGGAAATTTTCACTGAGTTTTCTTTTTTATACGGGTTTACTGCACAACATTACACCCCTCATGAACACAAAATTAAATTAGTCATTTCCTATCAATTTGTATGTGCTCAACATGAATATGACAGTCAAATTCTAATTTTGGCTCTAGTTTTCTTTGTAATCTGCAATAAATTGATGTTTACATCATGAAATACATGCCAATAGTAATAGGCCTACGGTTAATACCTGTGAAAAATCAAGTCATAGACTACTTCTTAGATTTCTTTGCTTGTCTCTTCTACAGCTGTTCAGGAATAGAATAGATGGAAGATGATTTCCATTGTGCAAAAGCACAGTCTTAAGGCTGTGCTTTTTTCAAAGAGTCTAGAAATAGTCTCCATTCTTGTGGGTCATGAGCTATTTCTAAGGCATTCATGAGGCCCTCAATATCAGAACAGAATACCAGAGTACTTTCCTTTCTGAAGAAAGTCTCCAACTGCTGGGGGTGCTTTGCTAGAAAGGTATTGTGACATCTTCTTCTAGAAGATTCCATTGCTGGAGTCTTGATCCGAGCAATTCTGCCTTGTTCTTGGATAAGTCCAAATCACGAACCAGGTCATTGAGTTCTTCCTGTGATAGTCTGTGTGGGATTGATGATGCACCACAATAAAAATCTGGATCACTGCTTGCTGATGGAACAGGAGAAGAACAGGTCGGCTCACCCTTGTCCTCATCAGATGAATCAAGAGAATATTCTGCTGGAAGTTCTGGAATAGGAAGTCCCTCACCATGTGGCACTGGTCTCAATGCAGATGGAAGGTTTGGGTAGACCATTCTCGACTTCTTTTGCTTTGTTATTCCTCTGGAAAGAGAAGGAACTAAGCAGAAGTAACAGTCTTTTATGTGGTTGCTTGGCTCTCTCCATACCATGGGGACTGCAAACGGCATTGATGGTCATTTGCCATTTAACCACTTTGAAAGCTATGTTGTACATGTAGCACAGCATATATGAGGGGCTCAAGGCTTGTTTTGGTCAGCAACCTTGCATCCGAAGTCAAGATGATAAGCCTTCTTCACTTGAGAAGTGATCCTTTTCTTCTGGTTGGCAAATGTCACTTCCCCACAAATAGAGCAGAAATTGTCCACGCTATTAACACACTTTCAAGGCATTACTGTTCTGTATTGTGCCTAAATGGACAAAATAATAACAGTTCCATGGAACAGTAGCTTAAACTGTCTGGCACACAGTCTGAAATATTTTCAATGCGCAACCTTTCCGACAGGGCTTTATCTAGTGCACTGCTGACGTCAGCTTCCTTCAGCAGCCGCCTGGCAGTAGTATTGCATTGCATCAGAAAATGGTGCAATCAACTCTGGATGATGTGTGCATGATGGTGTTATGCAATGCAATGCAATATGACATCATTCTAGGCTGATTTAGGATGTTGTTGCAGTCCTACTGGATCAATTTACATGGTAAAACATATAAAATGAATTATATGAAATATCTTCAAAATGAGAGCTAATAAAAAAATTTTAGGGTTATATTCATGTTCAGCACACCAAGATACTATAGATTAGGGCCTTTTTAAGTCAGTAGTGATCTCACTATTGACCAGTGTTATTAATTTGTCAAAATTATCATGAAAAACACAAAACGGTCATTAGCAAGCAAAAAAAGCAAGTTGTACAAGCATCATACCAAGAATACCCCAAATGGTTAATTTCTGTTAGCATTTTATTTTTCATGGAAATTTCCAACACTTAGAAAAAATAACTCTTCCAACACTTTCCAACACTTAGAAAAAATAACTCTAAATAATTACAGTTTAGGAGTATACCTTGGTGTGGCTTTCTTTTCTTTCCCTCACTGTGCTTATATCTGTCTTTTCTTTTTGGCTACCCAGTATATGAATTCTCTGCCTATATTTAGGAACATATTAGGAGATTTTAAGAGTCTTGGAAGGAGCAGCATTAGCACCATGTTACAGAAAGTGAGAGTATCATAGCTTCACTTTCCCACTCTTCTTTGCCGCTGGGTATAGAAGCTCTGCCAGTTGCAAGCTCCTATCCAGAGATGGAATTGTAGCCTTTGGCCCCAAAGAATCAGAAAGCGGTGTCTTTGTTGTAGTTACAGTCTTCATGTGTCACAGGGCCCACGGTGCAAACAATGTGGAAGTAAGTTTCCTAATCAGATCGG
This sequence comes from Scalopus aquaticus, assembly GCA_004024925.1. Classification (NCBI taxonomy): domain Eukaryota; kingdom Metazoa; phylum Chordata; class Mammalia; order Eulipotyphla; family Talpidae; genus Scalopus; species Scalopus aquaticus. The sequence goes on along the minus strand of PVIJ01004391.1, from coordinate 60,424 downwards.
TTCTGTTTTTCTCATCTGTGTAACACCAGTCCTCCTGTTGATTCTGTGAAATACCTAATTTTTTTCCGACCCACATCAATGTCAAATTCTGTTGTTATTTAATGATACGTAATGGTGATACCTTTGTCATTTGACATTATTCTCTTCAGCAAAAGTAACTTATAGCTCCCCTCTGTTGTGGTAGGACAGAGAATGTGAACTGGTTGCACAATTCAAAGTGGAACAGCTTGAACACTCTGCTTGGGCAGTGGAGATACAGCTTGAGGCAGCCTGTGAGCAAAGCCATGGTCATGTGGTGTCTATAGCAGGAGGCTCACCCTGGAGAGAATGAAAACATGTGAGTCTCTGTACTTGACTGCTAAAGTAAACCTTGAGCAAGTTCAAGAGCAGAGGCTGAAAAGAAAGCTCCCAAGATAAAAGCATGGTCAGAAAAGATAATGTGGAACAAGACTAACACACATACAAATATTCAGCAGAACTAAGAATGTAAAGAAACGAGAAATGTATGCAAGATATTTTCTTTTTGACTGTCTTTGATGAGGAAATATGAAAGTTTTAATCAAAATCTATAATTTCTTAAGATAATACTGAATGTATTATAAGTATAAAGTGCAGACAGTTTTTGTTAGTTTATGTAGATGCCATTAACTAATGTCCAAAATAGTGCTTCTAAATATAAAGATGGATGGAAGGAGGAAGGGAGGGAGAGGAGGAGGCTGGGAGGAGGGAAGGGAGAGAGGGAGGAAGGAAGGGAGTCCTCTCATTTAGAACCTTCTTATGTCATATTCTTTTTTCCTACTCTATGGCTTTTTAGTTCTAGAAGGTTATTTGGCTCTAGTCTTTCCTGGGAAGGTAAATTCCTTGGATTTGCCTTAATGGTGGAAAGACTGGGAGGAAGACTATAACTGGGGTGGAGGCTTTTAAAAAATATCACCCCTGTTAGAACTTGGTGAGGTGTACAGAGGCTGCACATGCAGGAGCCGCACTGCAGAGAGGTATCAGGTTACAGCCCTGTTTATGACTAACTTTCTGAACTGCTGTGTTGAGAAATTTTGGGGGAACATATTCAGGTTTGAACCAAAGCACTCACAATGGATTATCAATGTCCACCTGGGTATCGTGTGGGGGTGGGTTGGGTTTAGCACAGTTAGTAGATAATTGCCATCATAACGTAGTGCAAAGATCATGGAATTGGGGACAGACAGATTCAGTTTGAATTCCAGCTCCTCAGCTTACTTTCTGTTTTTGCAGTTACATAAAAAAATACATTTTAAAATGCATGTGATTCATATTATTTTCATATTTTATTCACATAAAATTCTAGAAAGATTTTATCATTTTATAACTGGTTTATACTTCTAGCAACTTCAAGAGAAATGTACTTCTTTTAAAAACAAAATATATTGCTATCTTAGTAATTCACTGATATTTCATCCGGTATCTATTTAGGGTTAATTCTATCACTAAGTTGTTCCTGTTTGATGTGAAATTATTGAATTTTGCTTCCATAACATTCAGCCTATGGTAACAAAAGAAAAAGTGACATCTTGTGTGCCTAGAGCAGATATTTGTTTTCTGCTCTATAGTCTCAAAAAATAGCCCATCAGCACAAAATATGAAACAGTAAAAAACCAATTTATTTATCCTAATGGTATGCAATCTATTTTCCCTTCTAGATAATATATTGTTATTTATTATTATTTCACTTTTGTACTTTACATTTATTATTATTTGTGTTAGAGAATATATAGATTGTAGCTATAACATGGAGATGGGGAGTATGGCTTACTGCCTTGGGGTTACCAATTGCTACCAGGATTATTACTATGCATAACAAAAACAGATGTTTTATTTTGTGTGTTTGTTTATGAATTTGCTATTTTTTTTTTTACCAATTTAACTTTGTAGTCAAATCTTTATAGTAAGTAGGAAAGTTCAAGCAAGTCCACATAACTTTGATTTTTTTTTAAAGGAAGGCATAAAAGGTGAAATAGAGAGAGGAGGCAGGACATTTTCAGGATTTCCCTACTAATTATTGCTTTTTCCTACACTAAACGTGCTGCTGGGACAAGGAAAGTGAGGGAGGATGAGGAGAGGAGACCAGGGAAGTGGTAATTAGGGATGTTCTGAGAGTCCATGACAGTTTTGTGAAAGATGGTAGTGCAGAAGGTGCCCTGAAAATACACTCAAGTAGAAGATTGGCCATTCTCCCAAAGAGTCAGTATATGGGTTCTAGTAACACAAAAGGGTTAACAGCTTGCAAAAGAGGAAACATCCTTGACCACTGGAGTAGAGGTGCACAAACTTAACATGACAGCCATGCAAGTGACGTCAGGAGGAATTTTCTTCCTTCAGCCCTGGGCACATTTACCTTTGTGGGCTCCTGCCAAATCCACAAAGAAATAAAATATGCCTTTTACGGAATTAGTAGCTGTACTGTAAGAGCACGGAGGGGCAGGTATAAAACCCCTACTGACCCCTGCTTCGGGCCTGCACTTCTGCAAATGGGGTGTCCAGCCAGCCGCTGGTGTAGACCTCAGCATTGATATCCTATGGCCTGCAGTGCTGAGTATTGATAAAGGCCTTCGTCTGACTGCTCTCTGCCTTGTGATTATTGGGCCACACTACAACAACCTGAGACTAGTGAGTATATGGTGTGCTCAGCAGTGATGATGAAAACTGCAGCATCGCTCCACAAGGTCTCTCATCTTCCAGCCTCCATTCATCGCTGACTAACCTAGACTTATTCATAAACAGCAGAGTTCTAAGAGAGTGAAAAAACATGTGGCCTTTGGAATCCTAGCATTGAAATTTGCACACATTGTCTCTGTCATTCATTGGCCAAAGCCGGTCACAATGTGATCCCTGATTCAGATTCAGTGAGAGAATTACATTCTTCCTTTTGGTGAACGGAGCCAGAAAAGGGCAGGGATACATGGATAGAGGGGAAAATTGTTAACAATCTATCACAGATGCCATCATTAGATTTACCCACAAGATATTAAGATGTGATTAGTTGTCACCATTAAATGTGTCTGTTTTTCTTCTAAAAGGTTGAAATGAGAGGATTCAGAGCCCTTCCTCTTTGGAGGCAGTTGAGTGAGTGCTCAGTATCTTGACATGGATCTCATAGATAACATGGGGCATTTTTTTGTCCCAGAAACTTGTGCCAGTTCAAATACACAGAATGACTAGACTGAGAACCAGGTCCAATCTGAGCACAGTGTTAAATTAAGGAAGATAGTATCTGAATGACAGTTATATTCCCTTTGACAAGGAATGAAAGAAAAGCAAAAAACAAAAAACACATTAAAGCCCATTCACAGACCTCTGGCATTTGGAGATTTGCTTAAAGAACCAAAGTAAAGTATAGCCCCTAAGAAGTTAGTTATCTCCTAATTTAGTCAGTTTTCAAATGACCTTGACTTAGAAAAATGTGTTTAGTTAGCTTTGCTCCTGAAATCCCATTTTCCTCCGGTATATATTAAAGTGGAAGCACCTTGAAAGCCAAAGTTTCATTTAAGTTGTCCGTATATTCCACTGTCTAGGATGGGACTTGATAAGACAGGTGCTAATAAAAGAACTTGTTAAATGGGCTCATAAATGAAAGAAACTTCTCTTTATTCCTTAGCAAGCTGCTAGTATCTCTCTCTATATATTTTTAGGTATGTGTTTCATTTTATTAACCTACTCTTTTTAATTTTAATGTTTGTTTTTTAAAGATCCTTGTATTTTTTTCATCGCCATATTTTAATTTATGACACAATTAATGAAAATAATACCCTTCTTAAGGAAACATTATTTGCCTTGGTGATGTAGTGTGCTATTTTGTTTCTGATGAAAATTGTAAATAATTAAAACTGTAAAGATGCTAAACTTTAAATTATAAACACACACTGTATATGTGTATATTTATTTCCTGAAAGCATGCTGTTGAATAATTCCCAAATGTTAAAAACAGGTGGAGAGTGGAGAGGGAAAGGGGGAAAGAAATTTTGATAACAGTAATGCTTTTCTTCACTCTAAAAAATGTAATTAAAACAGGTAAAAATACTTTTGCCAGCTTGTCATCTTAGAATAAATTCACAATATACAAAAGTGTATTTAATTCTAATTTATAGGTAAGTTTCACATGAATTTAAAACAAAACTCAAGCACAAAACATTTGTATTCTATCTCTGGCATCAGCAATGTTTGTTATTAACATCTTATAAAAAGTTGCAGAGACAGTTGCATTCAGGATAGATTTGAGTTCTTTGTTTGACTAATGAGTCATCATCTAGAAGGCAGAAGGAACCATTTCCCCATACATATTTTCACGGAGAATACAGAATGAATCAGTGATCAGATGTTTGGGGCAAAAGGGAATCTACATTTTTGGCAAGGATAAAAACAGATTCATCAAACCAAAATAATCTACATTTAATTTCTTAAATTACAACCAACTTCATGTTACCACAAATCCCCAGCTCCTCTCCATCATTGCCCATCCTATATGCACAGTCACCCAAACATGTGCCATTTATATGGGGCATAGAGGCTTCACTGTTTGAAGTAATAAGATCAATCTTATCAAAATCAAATCTTTTAAATCAATGTTTCTCCTTTGAGTTCTTGAGTGACATTTTGTTGCTAATGATGTTAAGCTCTGTCACCACTTACTAAGGAAAATGGTCTTTCAAGTTTAAAAAATGGCTTTGATTTTTCAAATCCCATATAGAAAAGAATACAGGGAGATTTTGTGAAATTTACTACGAGCTTCTAAAGTCCTTTTTTTAGGTACTTTTAATAATTGATGGAAATGATTTATGTTTAAAAATAGTTTATGCAGGGGCCTCCCTGGTGGCACAACAGGTTAAGCACAGCGTTGTGTAGCTGTGCTGCAGCCGTGAGTTCTGCAGCTGCAGCTCTCAAGTTCGATGCCCAGCAAGGGATATTCACACATGGCACAGCAGACCTCTCCTGCCTCGCCCACTGCTCCCCTCAGCAGTGTAGTTCAGTCATCCTGCCTGTTCTGCTCCCCACTCTGTCTCTGGTGAAGCCTCTCACTGCCCCACACCTCTGGCCTGCACCCCAGCTTGTATGCATAGATAAATCTTTAAAAAAAAAAGTTAAAAAAATCTTCATTTAAAAAATAGTTTATGCAATCAAATATTGAAATGTATATGGGTTAAGCATCTATTTGACCAAAGGCATCATTTTGATAACACTCAGATTTGTAATAATACTTTTGGGGTCCAAATAATATCATAGCTCATGTGTCTAGCAGAAAATGCTCACACTTTTCTGATTTAACTGAGGAATGACAGAAATCCCTCTTTTTGAGCCTGTTGCCGTCAGGTAATATTGCTCTTGCCTTTGGAAGCACTCTCAAGATCTCAGTAGCCCCTCTTTGGGCTACTGGACACTACCTCTCTTGGCCATTGCTTCTTTCTTATGTCTTCCAGTGTTTTTAAGATATAATGGACATAGGGCCTCCCTGGTGGCGCAACGGTTGGGCGCTGCGCTGTGGAGCTGTCGGCAGTGCGCAATGCGGGTTCGACACCCAGCCTGGGAGAATCCCACATGGTGCGGCAGACCTCTCCTGCCTCGCCCGCTGCTCCCCTCAGTAGTGTATTTCTGATCTGCCTGTTCTGCTCCCCGCTCTGTCTCTGGTGAGCCCTCTCGCCGCCCCGCGCCTCTGGCCTGTACCCCAGCTTGTATAAATAAATCTTAAAAAAAAAAAAGATATAATGGACATATATCACTGTAGAAATTTAAGGTGTACAGCATAATTACCAACATCATTTCATATAGGTACGGTACAATAAAAAAAAAGCTAAAAAGGAAAAACATTTTTTCCTTATGATGAGAATTCAGCATTTACGCTCAACTTTTATATGTATCACATAGCAGTTAACTCTAGTCATCATGTTAAAGTTACGTCCTATTATTTATTTATCTTAAAACTGGAAATGTGTGCCTTTTGACCACCTCCCTTTAATCCCCCCACCCAGCCTCCTCTGCTTACCACACCTTGATCTCCATTTCTATGAATTTTGCTTTTTTAGGTTTTTTCCTTTATTTTTCAGGCTTTTAACTTTTAATTACACATGTAACTGAGATTATGCAGTATTTCCATTTCTTTGTCTCACATTTTACAAGCATAATGCCCTCAAGGTCCACCTACGTTGTTGCAAATGGCAGAATTTGCTTCTTTTTTGTGACTGAATAAGATTCTATTATACATACATAACTTCTTTATCCATTCATCCATGGATGGACACTTATGTTGTTTCTAGTTTTTGGCTATTGTAAATAATGAACACTGCCATGAACATGGGGGTGCAGATATATTTTCTAGTTAGTGTTTTCAAATCCTTTGGATAGATTCCCAGAAGTGGAGTTGTTACAGAGCAGCCCCGATATAAATGGGGTGCCCGTCTGTGGGTTCTCACCCATGTGCTTAAAAGGGACTTATAAGACTCAACTGCAGACACACACAGTAGAATTAATAAAAGTTTTTTTTTACGAAAAGGGAAAGGAAAAATATAAAGAATAAATTGGTGAATGCGTCCTACCAGTTCCCCTGAGCTGGAATCTCAGTGGTCCACTGAAAAACCTGGCGATCAACAACCAAGGGCATTAGAGCCCCCAAAGCTCACAGGTCTGGTCTAATATACCAAAAACTATTGCTTAACTCCACCCTCAGTCCTCAGCCTCCTTCCTTCTGTGATGATGGAATTATGGGATTAGTAGTCCTAGATGTCTTGGATCTCTCTGGCTTAAGGTGGGGGTGGGGTCCTGGGACACTCCCCTTTCCTGAGGACCACCCTCTTACAGAGTTGCTGGAAATATGGAAATTCTATTTTTAATTTTTTGAGGATCCTTTATACTATTTTCCATAGTAGATCCCCCACTTTACATTCTCACTAACAGTACACAAGATTCCCTTTTGGCCACATCGTGACCAAATATTTATTATTTCTTGTCTTTTTGACAATAGCCATTCTAACAGGTGTGAGGTAATAATTCTCTGTGGTTTTGATTTACATTTCCTGAGTAACTAGTAATGTTGAGTAATTTTTTGAACCTATTGCAATTCAAGTATCTTTTTTGAAAAAATGTCTACTTAGGCCTTGTACCCATTTTTTAACTAGATTCATTGATTCTTTTTTTTTATTCTGGGCCTTTGCCTAGACAACTTGTTGGACTGCTTATTGACTATTAAATAGGAAAAAAGTGTCCTTTAAGATCTGGCCAAATTGTCACTTTCTTGCTGTTTTACCTCCACTGTCCAAAAAGGATTGGGGGAAGGAGTACAGACTCATCTTCCTACAGCCTGGATCTGATTGTAGTTGTTGGAACTCAAGGCATGCTTGCATTGTACTGTTTTCTAGGGACATCATCTTTCTTTGTTTTCCCCTGAAGGCCCATGACTTGCATCTTCTTAAGGAAGAAAAGATACCAAGTGAAGAGTAGCAGAAAAACAATTTAAGAGCTAAAAATAGGTTTCCTTGGCTCCTCATACAATGAACTGAATTGTGTGTCTGCTATAAACAAGTTAGATATACTAGTCTCAGAACTCTAACCTTTGTGAGCTTATCAATATGTGATACAGTTTCTGTATTCCCCATATTATTTTATTTTCAGCTATTACAGTGAGCTGAGAAGAAAATATGAAAGAAATTTTTTTTGTCTCAATTTGTGTGAAAAACAGTGTTCTGCAGGCACCATTGCTGTGCTACAAGCTGGTTTCTTGGTCTCTCAGCCTGTCATAATCATGTTTTGAGCTAGAATGCCTGTGGCACCCACCTGAGCTGTGCTGTTGTGGCAAATCTCCACAGACTTCTACGCAACTGAAGTAAGTATTGTTGCTTGAACAGTCCTTGTGGTTCTAGTTACGACTCCAAGACTCACCTCAGCAACAACCAAGAGATAACTTTGAAATGTGACAAGTTTTATTAGTCATAGTCCTGGAGGGGACAGGGCATTCCCCAGGCCATACCACAAGGTCAAAGGTAGAGAGAGACATGGTGTGGACTGCAGTTCTGCCTTTAATGTGTTTGAGGCTGAGATGACTAGGGCTTGGAGGTTCACTATCTGGGAATTAAACCACAGGACTGGAAAAGCAAGTGGCCAAAAGTTCAGTTATCTAGGTCAACCAGAACTTTCTAAGAGAAAAAGCACTTCAGGGGTGGAATGATCTGCCTCTTTACCTAATTGTGTAGAGATCTCTACAACAGAAAACTTAGTCAGGCACTTACATTGAAGTCAAAAAACTAATTGTCAGGGGCTTACATTCCACAAGCCAACTTCAAAGGTAATAGTGTTAGACCGTAAATGGGCTGAGTGCAAAGTCCAGTAAACGTGGTGCCCCCTGGAGGGGGTTGCTGTTGAGAATGAATAGCACCAGGGAAAAATGCTAACTTTTGCAGTTTGGGGTGGAGGTTCTGATGAGAAATAAAAGGGACTGGAAGGAGAAGAAGATTCAGTCACCATGAGGTAGAAAGAAGAAGCAGTCACCATGATGTAGGAAAAGAAAAAGGAATTGTTGGGATATAGAGTTTTGGACTGAGCATTTTTGGAATCTTTAGTGACTTTGGAGGCTTTGCAAGTAGCTGATCGATGGAAACTGCTCCCAGGTTTGTTTTTACTGCAGCCACAGAAAGAAGGCAAAGGCCCGAAGCAGGCGCCTTCCTAAAATGCGTGAGTGCAGTCTGTTGGGCTGTCTGGCCACTGTAGTTGCTATTTTCAGTGTTGTTGGCCTGGTGCTGAGCTGGGGCACCACGGCAGCTTCGGGAGCATCTCCAGGTGTGTCTTGATTCATCCTTGTGAATTGAAACCTGGCCTATAATCTGGCTGTTGCGCGTCTGCAGAAGCAGGGCACTGCCTTTGGCCAATTTTGAAGCCCCTTTTGGCCGGTATCAAGACTACCATTTTATTATGCTTATAGATTTTTGTGGACTGAGGACTGAAACAAAGTCCAATGGGAATGATTTGTCTTTGTCCTAGGACATCTGGAGCCTCAGATGGGGCTCTTAAAGACTGAGAGTGACTAGAGGCTTGAAATCAGCTGTGGGCTCTATAAGAGTTGGCAGAAGGACATGAGGAAATGAAACTTGTCTATATAGCTCTTCCCAAAATCGCATGGGTGGCTCAACCCTGTTCCATAACATGGGCATCATAACCTTGTCACAAACGCCCAATTTGGAAAGAACTTCCAGGCTCATGACCAGGGCATTAAACCAGAACTGACTGCACAAATGAACCAGACTATAAAGGCTCCCCCACCCCATCTATCTGTGCCTTTCTCTGGAGAGTTGTCCCGAAGTCTGTACCAATAAACAGTTTACTCTCACCTCCATGTGGTGTGCTCTTTTCAGCTGCGACCTAACAGGCTCCTTCACTCACATGCTTGGTACCTGGGCTGGGATCACCTAACTGGGGCATAACCTGAAGTCCTAACTATATTTCTACTCCTCCTGTGCCTTCGGCTATGTATAACCTGGCACTGGGTTCTGAGAACAGAGTCTCAGGGAACATCTGAGAGTGAGTATCCTGAGACAACCAGGCATAAAATAGCTGACTTCCCTGTGCCTCAGTGCTTGACTGTCTGTGTTCATGATTCCTTTCAGGGGAGTCTCAAGGGAGATGAAGACATACTTCAAAACTGACCTTTTCTACCCCTGAGATATGAAAGGGAGGTGGAGGGACACAAGTTGAAAAGAGTCCAAGGAAAAAAAAAACAAAAGAAAGTAGACAGAATGGGGAGTTTCTTTTCTTTCTTTTTTTAAGATTTATTTATTTATTTATTTATTTATTTATTTATTTATTTATTTATTTATGCATACAAGCTGCGGTACAGGCCAGAGGTGTGGGGCGGTGAGAGGATTCACCAGAGACAGAGTGGGGAGCAGAACAGCAGATAGACAGAAACACACTGCTAAGCGGGCGAGGCAGGAGAGGTCTGCTGTGCCATGTGGGAATCTCCCCAGCTGGGCTCCTCGAGCTTGCATCTCTGCTGCCGACAGCTCCACAGCGCAGTGCTTAACCATTGCGCCACCAAGGAGGCCCCTAGGGGAGTTTCTTCATAGTTGCTTGTTTCTGGCAAATGAGTCTACCTGTGATTGGTGTCTGCAACTGGCAGCTGAGGCCAAAGTCTGTTATAGGTTGTGCCCCCCCGCCCCCACCGTGGGGGTTACTGGTGAGGATAGATAATCCCAGGGAAAATGCTACAAAGTATTGCATTTTGGGTTGGAGCGACTGATAAGGAATAAAATGGATAGCAGAAGGAGCGGTAAAAAGCATTTAGCTGTCAAGATTGAGTCTTTTGGATTTAGCTTTTTCAAATCGTATTTGGGGTCAGTGGATTTTGTCCTCCACCTCGCTCATCTTCCAGAAGGATATAGGGGCCTCCAAAGGTGGAGGCTTCCAGTAACCAACCTCAAGAGGAAAAGTTCGAGGTTTTGCAAGTAGCCAGTCGACTAAAACTGTTCCGGGTTTTGCTGCTGTTACAGCAGAGGAGAGAAGGCAGAGATGTGGAGCCAGACGCCTCGCTGAACTGTGAGTGTGGCCGTTTGTCAGGCCATTTGACCGTTGCGGCTGCTGTTTTGAGTGTTGCTTGTCTGATGCTGCTTTGGGACATCTCAGCAGCCCTGGGAGCATCTCCTGTTGTGTCTTGTCCTCCTGAGTTGAAACCTGGTTTATAATCTGGCTGCCGTGTGTCTGCAGAGGCAGAAAGACGCCATATTTGGCGCGTGGCCTGTTTTTCTGGAGAGGAGCTCCCTGTCCTCAGTGTCAGGAAGATGCTGTCTTAGCTGCTTTTTGTTTGGGACTTAAAAAGACTGGACACTGCTTTGGGTGAGGTAAACTCCATTTTTGGCCTCAGTGACTGTTTTTCCCTGGTTTGTTAAATAAATCCTATTGTTGTTGTTTCCTGAACCTGAACAGTCTTGCAATTGTGTGTGTGGGTGAAGAACTCAGACATTGTGACTGGTAAACTATTTGGGCATTGTCCTTGGCCAGTTTTAGTGCTCCTTGCTGCCCTGTATCATGACTGCTGATTGCTTGAATTTTGGCTAGTTTTGTGTTCCCTTTCAGATATTATAATTTTAACAAAACTCATTACCTTTGACCTCTTTCCACTCATCCCTCTTTCTCTAGCAAATGCAAGCTTCAGTCAAGTGTTGGCTCTCAAAGAGAATTTTAATTTTATATTGATCACTGAAAATTTTATCACACAAGGGAAGCCAAACCCAAAGTACCCAAAGTACCTTGACTAAAGTATGCAGCACAACGTGTCTTAGTCCAGAAGTCCGATGAAGGGCTCCAGGGCGTGGAAGCCTTGGTGGTGAGGGCTTGTGGTGTGATGATCATGAAGGATGATGGTTGCCTCAGAGAGGTCAGTCGCTGGAGAGCAGATAAAGTCCAAAGGGAGCATCGAGCTAAACCTTATCCAGGTCTGTGCTCAAGCCAGTCTCTGAACTGCTCTAATCCGCAATCATTTCAGTCCTCTTTTATACAGCTCTTTCTGCATGTGGGCTAAGTGCAGCCGGTGGGGACTGCTTGCTCCAGTGGAGGCATGAGCGCCTCTTGCTTCTCTCTGTCATCCAGATGCTCAAGTTGTTTGTAAAGTACATGCTTATAAATTATATGCTTACAAGTTGTTTACAAAGTACATTAGAAATTTGCTATATTTGCTACAGTCGTTGGCCAGTTTTAGTGCCTCTTGCTGCCCTGTATCATGACTTCTTATTGCTTGAATTTTGGCTAGTATAGTGTTCCCTTTAAGATATTATAATTTTAACTGAACTCATTACCTTCGACCTCTTTCCATTCGTCCCTCTCCAAAACTAATTCTCCAAGAATTGGTTTCTAGTAACATTCACACCACTCACTCAGGTCCCAACATTCACCATCATTTCTTACTCTTCTCTTTTGTCCTGACTGGCCTTGTGGATACGTGACCTGATCAGTAGCACAGGTTGAGGCTCAGAAGGGCCCTATATTTAGTGTAATATGCCACTCTCACCATCTGGATATTCTTAGTTGTATTTTGAACTTGTGTCTGGAGGGACAAAGAGTTGGTACATTGAGCAGCAGAGACTGGCCGGTGTGGCAGGCACTCAGGCATTGCAGCAGCTAGGGGGCAGCGCTGCGCACAGCAGTTGCCCAGGCATGCACGTGTGTGCCTGAGGGAAGTCCATGGGTCACCAGACCTTGGGGTGGGGGGAATGATGAGGAATCTGGCCCAGATTAATGGCGGTCATGGTAACCACAGAGGCAGAACTGATCAGGGTTCTGGGAGTGAAGAGACACTACCCTTGGGAATAATACCAGGTCCCCGAAAGACTGGTTTGCTCATCTGTCCCTTGTAGTGTCTGCAAAATTATTAATCCTCTGCTGGAGTCTGAGACAGGAACTTTAAGAACTTAGGAAATAAACTTTTAGTAAATATTACAAAATGCATATGTACATATGGAAATTACAATAAAGCATATCATGGAGTTAACAGACTTCAATAATTTAGATTCTCTGGTTTTGAAAAGGGCTGTAACATTACAAAGCAAAAATCCATAGTCTTAGAAATTAAATTTAAAGATTATCACATTCAGTGTAAAAGAGCTTATTTTCAACAAAACTTCAAAGAATCAATTATTAACAATGGGACAGGTGTAAAATTATTTTCCTTATATAGATCTTCATCAATTTACCATGGGATTATATCTCCATAAGTTCATAAGTTGAAAATACTGTAAGTCATTTGCATTTAACACACTTAACCTACTGAACATGGTAGCTTGCCCTAATGTACCTTAAATGTGTTCAGAATTCTTACTTTAGCCTACTGTTGAGCAGAATCATTTATCACAAAGTCTGTTTTATAATTATGTAATGGATATTGAATTTTATACTGAAAATGCATTCTGAAAAACAGAACAGTCATATTGTATGAGTTATCATCATTATCATACACAGCCGAAAGCACCATCCTAAGGACAAAAAATTATAGGTTGAATCGTTATAATTTGGGCTTAGCTATAATTAAAAATATAATAATAAAATGCATAAAAAGATGTTTTGAAATATGTGCAATTATATAATACATTTCAGACTCTTGATTGATCTCCACAAGTTATAGAAAATGTCAGAAGAAACATTAAAATGCCATTGCATAAATTTAAATTGACAAATAAATCAAGGATTGCATAAAATTGGTTTTTTGAATTGGAATTATTTTAGAAAAATTGTTTCATTAGAATCTTCAACTCTAGATGTACTAAAAAATATTTTTATAATAATATATCAGAAATTTATTCCAGTGTTTTTACGATGTATAAGATACTCTCAATAGCTTCTATAATAGTTGCCTCAGCAGAAAAACCCTTTTCAAAATTAAAAATTATCAGCAAATTATTTGTGATATTGTATTTGCCAAGAGCAAATTATGTCTCTTAATTATCTGATTGAAAATAAAGTTTAAATTGTTTCATACTAAACATATAAAATTTGATGACCCAATAAATGATCACAGAGAAGTGGCTCATAAAAACCTGTTTCCTTGATACATCATTATAAAGCATTGTTGTTTAATATATTACATAAGGTTATGAGACCACAATATTATTTGTTTGCAATTTTGAAGCTTATTTTTTATTCATATATTTCTATTACCCCTCTCACATGTTATAATTAATAAAATATCAGAAAGAAATAAGCTTTATACTTTTAGTATCTTTATAATAGTACATTTTTCTATTGAGCATTTATGTTTTGAACAAGGGCTCCACATTTTGAGCATCATTTGTTTGCACTAAGCCCTGCAAATTTTGTTGTCAACCTTGTTTGTGCCTTATGAATCTAATCAGTTTCCCAATTACAGTCTAGAACACCTTTCCCTAAAACCGTTTCTCCATCTCTTTCCATTTTTTCCCCTTTCTGCACTCTTATCACTCCATCACACAGATGATTGTTAGAGTTGCCTAAGTACTTCCCTAGTTCACACACTTTGGATTTTATTAATCACAGTATTTTTCCAAATCATACCTCTGATCCTTTGATTTCCCTGACCAAAAGTTGTATTAGAATCTTTTTGTCCATTAAGTAAATCAGAAACTTTTACTTAATTTTCTAATGTCCTCTGTGATCTGACTTAATTTGACCATGGAAATTCTGGAAATTCTCTCTTTCTTTCTTTTTTTTTTTTTTAAACTTACTAGTCTTTCCCTTTGTCCAATTCCTGCCACTGAGTGTTGCATACTATTTATGTTCAAAAGTCAAAGGTATAAATTCATGGTGAATAGATACTTAGAACCATGCTTTAGCAAGAAATTTCTATGAAATGTGTCTTTTTCGGTATGTTTAAATTATCTTCAAAAAAAAGTAAAGATGTTAACCAACTTTAAAACAAGGGTTTACTAAGCATGGAACAGGCAGTCCTTAAAATGGGCAATTATCACAAAAGGGAGTAAACTCACTGCTTAGTGGACTGGATCACTAAGGAAGAGGAGAAGATGAGCAATTAGGTTCAGCTTTTTAATTATATATTCCAAGCCTAGTATCTTCTATTTTGCAGTCCTGAATGTAGATTAGGAAAACATGCATTTAAATATGCCAATTTAAAATGTGTGCTTATCAAATAAAAAATCACTTCTATCTCATATTTTCTTGTACTGTTTCTATGCACGGAGATCCAAAATCCGTATCATCAATGTTTGTGATCTGCTAGATTCTAGTCTGTGTTTTTCAGTTGCCTTCCTCTGTTATTCTGCATCATCTCAAACATATAAAAGGAATAAAGAAAAAAATTTTAAGAGAATTTAAAAGAATTGATATAATTGAGGGCTATTTATGGGGAAATGATGTTTGGTCTTATGCCTTAAAAGAAGGTAATTTTTTTTTTTAAAGGAGAGGTTTTTCTTTTCTTTTTTTTTCCCCAAGATTTATTTATTTATGCATACAAGAGCTGGGGTGTAGGCCAAAGGTGTGGGGGTGGTGAGAAGACTCACCAGAGACACAGTGGGGAGCAGAAGAGGCAAATTGACTGAAATACACTGCTGAGGGGAGCAGTGAGTGACATAGGAGAGGTCTGCTGTGCCGAGTGGGTTGGCTCCCTTGCCAGGGATGGGGATTAAACTCTTGTCGATAGCTTTAGTTTTGAAATGCTGAGACTTAACCCCTTGCACTACCAGGGAGGCCCAAAAGAAGGTAAAATTTTGAAAATTTTGAAAAAGAGAACAAGGGAGAACATGAGCTAGCAACTAAGATATGAGTGTGGATGTCGATTACTTGTAAATATACATTATAAATTCTTGGAAAACCACTAATTTTTTAAAAAGCAAATATAAATGTTATGCTAAGAGAGAAAGTGGTATTGTATACAATGTTTAATTAAGTCAAAGAAAGAAAATATGGTATGATTTAAAAAGTAAGGAAAAAGTACAATTTGATAACACCTACAAAATAATAGATACTAATCAATACATTTCAATAATCACTGTAAATATAAATGGTTTAAAGCAAACCAATTCAAATAGTGAGAATAGATTAGAAAGACGACTCAACTATATGTTATCTCCAAGAAATCCACTTTTTTCCCCCTGAGTTGAAGTTGTCATTTTATTGAGAAATCATTAAATTATTATACTACTCAGTGATGCATGGAAACAAAATGCAATTGTGAAGAAAAGCATTGTGGGTATAGTCTATAGTAGCAGTCATACAAAAAGGTACATTTTTGTCAGTTCCTCAAACACAGCATGGCCATCTGTGCAAACCTGAAACTGAAAGGAGATGACAAGAGGTGACTAATAAAAACATGATTTCTTTCAAAATTCATTATATGACAGTGCAGTGCACCTTGAGAGTATTTTTTTCTCCTCTTGCAATGATTTATTTATTTAATTAGCTTATTTATTTATTTATTGTTATTGAAGTACTATTGTTCAGCATCCTTTCCAATGTTAAGAAAATCATTTTAAATTTAAAGGTATAGACAGTTTAAAAATAAAATGATTTATAGAGTCTAACACTTTTTTTTTTTTTTTTAGTTTATGTGCTCTGGTTATATACAATCCACACATGAGGGGAACCAGCTCATAATTGTTTTTCACTTCCTGACCTATTTCACTTAGCATAATCACTTCAAGCACCGCTCATGTTGCAAAAGACAAGATTTCATCTTCTTTATGTCTAGGTAATATTCCATTAACTATACATCCCAAACTTCTTTATCTAGTCATATGTCCAGGGCATTTAGGTTGCTTCCATTTATTGGTTATTGTAAATGAAGCTACTGAGAATACAGGGGTACATAGATCCTTTCAATTAGTGTTTTCATATACTCAGATAATTACCTAGGGATTATATTGCTGCATCATATGGTGTTTCTATATTTAGCTTTTTAAGGATTCTCCATAACTATTTTCATATAAGCTGCATCAACTTGTATTTTCATCAACAGTGTATGGGAGTTCTTTTTTCTCCACATCCTCACTAGCTCATAATGTTTATGATCTTTTTGATATAGACCATTCTCACAGGTGTAAGGTGGTATCTCATTGTGATTTTGATTTTCATTTTCCTCATGATGAGTCAAGTTGAACCTTTTTTCATGTTCTTGTTGGCTATTGTATGTCTACAAATAGACGTGTCTATTCAGATCTGCCCATTCTTTGATTGGGTTGACTTTTTGTTGTTGAGTTGTATGAGTTCTTTGTTTATTTTGGCTATTAACTTTCTGTCAGATATATTATATATAAATAGCTCCCTTTCTGATTTTGTGATAATGTCATTCGTTGTAAAAAAGCTTTTTAGTTTGATATAGTCCATTTGTTTATTTTTGCTTTTGTTTCCCTGACCAGTGAAATTGATTCCTCAAAAACTCCTGTGAGGTCAATATGCAGGAGTATTTGGCTTATGTTTTCTCCTATGTATGTTATCATTTATCATATTCATAGATGGGAAGAATAAACACTGTTAAAATGGTTATATTACTAAAGCAATTTACAGATTCTATATAATCCCTACAAAAATTCTAATGGCATTTTTCAAAGAAATAGAATAAACTATTCTAAAATATATGTGGAATCACAGAAGACCCTGAATAGCCAAAGTCTTACACAAAAATTAGTTCAAAGTGGATTAAAGACTTGGATATTCCATTTTAAAAGTTAATATCACTTAGTCCAATTCAGTATACAATCTCAGAGGAATTTATGTATATTTACTTTATCATATAATCCTTGTGCTAGCTTACTCACCTTGTCTTTAACCTTTAATGAAATGTCTGGGACGTAGTTTCAAAAAGGAAAAAGGCATATAATGTTTTTGTTTAATTGCACTGTTTTACTTTCAGAAGGTAGCTGCCATGTTGGCACCTATAACTTTTCTGTTATTAACTCTTTTAGGGCAAGTTCTGAGTATTGTTAGTCATTATATTTCTAGCATCAGTACAGTGCATGTCATACTCAGTGCTAACTAAATATGCTTTAATTAATTGAGCCTTTCAAGGAATCATAATAATAAAAGACAATAATTCAAGGTAGTAATACATATCCCACTTGGAGGGGAAACTCAACATACACAGAGGGCAGCATTTGTCTGATTTTTCCTTTGTGACAAAAAACAAAATTCAGTAATAAGCACAGTTCCAGATTCTGATACTATAGTGAAATGAATATAGACAGTTGGCAATTTTATTTACACAACAATTAACAAAATAATCAAAACTAACATTAGTCCTTATGTGATGTGAAAGACACCATATGCATAGTTTGCATTTGTAAGTGAACAGCTGTTCAGCTATATTAATGATAGAGTATCTGCATATGGTCCTTCACTCTTTTAAGGCAATTTGCAGCTTGATTATGAATCAATGAGTACTGTATGTCTAGGCATTTGACAGTAGCAGTAATATGCTAAATTAATAGAATAAGTGAGTTAACTCAAAGACCAAGGTCATGTGTACAGTGGCAACAAATCATATATACATTTATTCCAGTGAAAATTAGTCGTTTTACAAGTACACTAATATTAACTTAAACCATCAGGGACCTGTAAAAATAGAATGCTACTTCTTAAAGTTCAGTCATTTAGGTAACATATCTGCATTCTCTTCTTAATGAGATGTATACAAATCGTTATTAAGATTTATTAACTATTACATTTTATAATTTTGTTGCATATTTTTTCTATAAAAAAATTACAGCACTATATTCATAATAGCTAGAGTGTATGATATTTTTATCCTTCAGTCCCAGTTCTTTCCTGGTATCCAAGAGCACCTTCTTATCATGAATTTAGGATCTATTGAACCATTCATATTGATACACATAGTCATGAGTTGTTCATTTTATTTATTCTACTATGTAGAAAACTACAGCTTATTTTCACATTTTTCTTATTTTAAGAATGTTGTCATGAATATTTACGTAAATGCATTGTTACTCATGGGTAGCCAGCTTCAAATATCCCAGACAATGACAAATTGTTCCAATGTGTTTTCCCTGATTACCTCTCACCTCCAATGTACTAGATTTCTTTTTTTTCCATAATTAATGAAAATGTAGTTACCGGAGTTTAAAGAATATTTTCTTGAATGCCAATCTGATCATTGTGCAATGGTATTTTACTGTTTTTTAATTTTTCTTCAATTACTAGTTATACAAATATCTTATTAAATATATATTGCTATTGTTTCCTGTTTTTCTGAATTGCCTTTTCAAACCTATTAATTTTTTTTCCATTACGTCATTATTCCCCTGTTTCTTAATTGACTATTTTCCCTACTTAATGTTGCATATATCTTTTCCAAGGATGTGGATTATGTTACCATATTTTTAGGCAGCAAGTATTTTTTCTGTGAAGGTATAATTGATATGTAATATCTGTCTCAAGCATACAACATAATGATATGATGTTTATATATATATATATATAGTGAAATGTATGTGTGAATAAATTAACATCTATCACACATATAGATAAAAAAAATTGTTTATGACTTTTTATCTTTGCCAAAGAAGTACATATATTTTAATATAATCAAAGCTACCTGATTTTTCTTTGTGACATTAATTTTTTGGCTCTTGTCTAAGGAATCCTTCTTTTCCAAGACTGCCAATATATTATTTTATCTCAGTGATTTTACAGTTAATTTTCACATTTTTGTCTTTGATCCAGTACGATTTTTCCTAAGTTTGGCATAAAATAACATTTTACTTACAGTTTCAAAGGAAAGAGCCATATTAAATAACATATATTGAATGGTTCATCCTCTGTAAAGATTAAAATGCACTGTCCTATTTCAGGTCTGTCATATGCAGGTAGCTGTAGCTGGGCTCTCTAATTTTTCCATTTTTAATTAAAACTACACTGATAAAATACCATATTGATCATTACTAGCTATATGCTAATGAATTAAATGAATTAATGGAGCAAGTCTCTCATGCTTGTTTTTTTTTTTTTTAATAGATTTTAATGCCTTTAATCTTTAGGTGATCTCCCTGCTTTCATAAAACATCTGTTGGAAATGTTGACTAGAGGGTATCATTAAGTATATAGATTCTTTTTGTGAGAAGCAACGTTTAAAAAATATTACTATACTGTCCAATTCATGAATTGATCTAGGTATCAGGAATGGAATCCAGTGGTGAACAAAGCAAAAGTACCTTACTAATGAAATGTGAAATTGAAAGGGAGGCAACTGTCAACAAACAATAAGTAAACAGAATATCACATGGCAAATGCTGTTATAGAGAAATGTAAAGCAGAATGAGGTCAGAGAGTGTGCCAGGATTAAAAAGAGAAACATTTATGTGAGAAAATAAGAATGAGATCTTTGAACAGAGACAGAGGCTTCAGGAGTTTTGGGGGAAGAGGGAACCAAGAGAATCAAGGCTCTGAGGTTTAAATTCACATGGTAAGTTCCAGGAAGAACACAAAGACTGGATCAGAGAAAGTGAATGTTAGCACAGGAGATGATTCAGGGGAACATGGGGATCACACCTGGGATCTTTTAGAACTCTGTTTTGGTCTGTAGCTTTATTCTAAATAAGAAAAAAAAAAAAGACATCACACATTTTGGATGTATATAGCTTGTGCTGCAAAAGAATGCCTCTGGCTACTGATGAGGAGAATGCAAGCATTCCTCAATATATTGACCTTCATTTTATTGTGCTGTGCAGATAACACTTTCCCCCCTCCACAAACTGAAGGTTTGTATCAATCCTATGCTGCATAAGTTTATTAGTGACATTTGTTCAACAGCACATGCTTACTTCATGTATCTGTGTCACATTTTGGTAATTGTCACAATATTTCACGCTATTTCATTTTTAGTATATCTGTTATCATGATCTGTGGTTAGTCATTCATCTTTCGTGTTACTTTAGTCATTGTTTTGGGGTGCCACGAGTCACACCCATCTAAGACACAAACTTAATAAATTTGTACATTGACTGCCCCACTGACTGGCAGCTGCTCCATCTCTCTACCTCTCCTCAAGTTTCCCTACTCCCTGAAATATACTAATGTTAGCATGTTAGAATTGGGATAATTAATAATCTTAAGTCCTAAAATCTGTCCAGTTGAAAGAAAGAATTACACATTCCTCATTTTAAATCAAAAGCTAGAAATGATTAAGATGAGTGAGAAAGGCATGTTGAAAGCTGAGATAAGCTGAAAGTTAGTCCCCTTGTACCAACTTGTGCCAAGTTGTGAATACAAAGAAAAATTCTTTAGGGAAATTAAAAGTGCTACTCCAGTGAACATACAGATGAAAAGAACAAGGAAAATCCTTATTGCTGGCCGGAAGTAAGTTTTAGTGTCCTGTATTGAATATCAAACAGCCATAATATTCCCTTAAGCCAAAGTCGGTTATCACCTTGGGCCATTCTCAAAATGATTGAATCTTAAATACACAATTTTGAGAGAGATAGTCAAACTTAAAAGAACACAGAGATTATCAATCTACTTTTATTTATTTTTTTAAAGATATGTTTATTTATGCATACAGGCTGGGGTACAGGCCAGAGGCATGGGGCGGAGAGAGGATTCCCCAGAGACAGAGTGGGGGGGCAGAACAGGCAGATGGATGGAAACACCGCTGAGGGGAGCAGCAGGCGAGGCAGGAGAGGTCTGCTGTGCCATGTGGGAATCTCCCTGGCTGGGCATCGAACTCGCGTTGCCGCTGCTGACAGCTCCACAGTGCAGCGCTCAACTGCTGCGCCACTAGAGAGGCCCCTCAATCTTCTTTTAGATGTTTAAACGTGGCCTTAACTAAACTACTCTGCTATGCCACAGCAATGTTTATTGCTGTGTTATAAACTACCCCACAACTTTCTGACATAAAATAAAAACTTATGGTTATTGATTCTGTGGAATTGGGCAATGACTTCTCTCAGTTCTATTACATCTGTGATATTGACTAGACAAGTATGACTGGGATTCTCAAATGACTGGTAGTTAGACTCATCTGGAAAGTCCTTCCCCCAGACCTCTACCTGTGGTGAGATGACTAGAAGCAGGGTTAGCTTTGGACTGTTGATTGGAGGGCCTACGAATGGTCTTTCTGCATTGATTACATGTCTCTGTTTGAAGATTGGGTTTCTGGTAGGTGTATATGGAGAACTACCCATTGAAGAAACTAGGTGAAACCTGTATGGCCTTGAAGGTCATATAGTGTCACTTCTGGCATATTTAATTGGTCTAAATAGTCACAATGCCAGGTTCAAAGAGAAGGAAATGGAGAATACTCTTAACATGGAATGTCAAGGAATTTGGATCAATGTTTTGAAACTGCAACCATTGTTTAGAAGAACACACTTAAGTTGCTGTGTATACCTGGTAGTTTTCATAAACAAGGTCTTTTCTCTGTCCTTTTCCCCCTTCATTCTTGTGTTCTGTTGGATTTATAAAATTTATTTGTTTATCTGCAAGCCTTGACTGGATTTGAGTATGAAGTTACAGCTTGTTCTAAGTATTATTTTATAATGTTATAAAGTTTTTAGTATTTATGCCCTTCCTTCAACATATAAGTAACTTGGCAAGTTTTAACTACCCTTTTATACTCTAACCTCTTAAATTTCATATCACAAATTTTATAAAAATGAAATTAGTGGTAGTCGAAGTAGCTCATAGTTCATAGACTTACAGAGAACAACCTTATATATTTATTTGTTTGATGCAATTCATATCTTTTATCCAGATAATTCTCTTAATTCTTAATGAATGCTGAGTATATTCTTTAATGATTCTCTTCAGTGATTATAAAGGTCTATTGATTATAACTTCCCTTTGGGCTTTTTTACTCCTTAAATTGATTCACATTTTGGTATTTTCAGTTAAATATATTAAAAAGAAACATTGTGTCATGTCATTCTCCCTTACCATAAATAGATGGTGACTTTAAAACTAATACAATAGAAAGTAAAGTTGTTAATGAATTTTAACTTAATTCTATTAACTAGTAAAACACTGAAAACTTTCTGTTAAAAAGGGAATATTGGCAAGTGCTTACATCCAAAACTAATAAAGAAACAAGGCATAGAAATGCATATCATATAATTCTATTTAGAAAAGAAAAACTATGTATTTGAATAAATTGATAATAGAAGAATTATAAACAAAATGGTTTCCTTCCAAAGAGAGAGCGTGGGAAGGAAAATAAGAATGTATTTATACTTTTGATTTGTTTCAGTTTATGAACAATGTTTATGTAATGTTTCTTCGGATTTACATTAAGGTAAAAGTAGGAGGAAGAAACTAGCAGGGAACTGAGACTGTCTATTGACTTCCGGAGTAAGAATAAAAAAAAAAAAAACCTGAACACTTAGTAACTTTCTCACCATGTGATTCAATGTTATTTAATGCAACATCTGTGTATCACCTAAAATTATCTTATAGTTAGTGATGTGCATCCCACATTTCAGAAAATACTGTATGGGAAAATCTATCCAGAATTAACATAATTTTGCTCAAATAATCAATGCTTCCCTGTAATTGGCTTACTTAACTCACAGGAAATATTCATGATTGTCTGGATCTACTCCATTGAGAATGTAGTCATTCTGAAGCAGTGCCCTTAAGTCCCCCTGGCAACACTAATGCAAGAGGAGTACTGTGAATCTAACCTTAACTGTTTTGCCATAACTTTGCCTATTTCCTCCTAGTGCTTGTGAAATGTGTGATAAATGCTGAACATTTTCTCAAGGGCTTTTTGAATGAATTCATGTCTAAAAATGATTGAACTGGCTGTAGCCTAATCATCTTCAGGAGATGAAATATCCTCTTTTCTTTTTCAGTAAATGAATGCAGTCATACAATAAAAAAATTGACTTAAAACATTGGCAGAATATTCCTTGATTTTTCTTTAAAATAAATCTACTTAACTCAGTCTTACATTGTCTTAATCACTCACATCTACTTTAGCAGCTCTTATTTAAAATATTTAATTTGCCTTCTATTTCAAACTGACTTTCAGAAAGATATTGCTATAGATGAACACAGTGTATTGTGAGATGTGATCTGAAATAAGTCTCTTTACATTTGTTTCATTTAGAAAAGTGAGTGGTAAAAAGCTATGACAAAAAAGCATCATTTGGGTGATATTCATAAATCCCAAAGAGTCTACTTTGTACAGAATATGCAATAGAGTGAGGTCTGGTGGGATCCAGTCCCATGTCTGATTCTAGGGTTGGGGTAGGGAATGCATGAGATGAGTCTGGTAGCATCTTGCTGCAAATGAAAATAAGGAATTACTGAAAAAACACTAAGCTATGGGAATATGTCAAGAATCATAGAAGACATGTTTCCAATGGCCAAAGCTGGCACAACTTGAGCAACAAAATAAAGTAGCATTTAATTATAACCCAATGTATAAAACAAATATCCACAAGTCTATAGTGATATATATGATTGAATAAATAAATAAATAATGCAATAGAATAGGTAAATTCCCACTGCAGAATTCCAAATAGTTTATTTTATTACATAATATATGGGAAGTGGCGCACATATATACATATATACATACACACACACACGCACACACACACACAGAGAGAGAGAGAGAGAGAGAGAGAGAGAGAGAGAGAGAGAGAGAGAGATTTCCTTTCAAAGAGTATGAAAAAGAGGAGAAAGAGTATCTTTACAGTGGAGAAAACTGTCAAATGCCAGGTGATCACTCCTGATAATTCATGTCAAGTATCCTTGACCTCTTGTGATGAGAATGGCATTTACCTTCGTGGTATTTCTCTCAGAACCCCCAAATCCCAGAAAAAGATCAGGCAAATCTAAATTGAAGGACATTTTACAAAGTACCTGACAAAGGCTCTTAAAAACTCTGAAGGTTATCAAAGTTAAGGAAAGCTTGGGAAACTATCACATTCTTGAGTAGCTTCAGGAGACATGATGATTAAATGCAGTGAGATATTCTGAAACAGGAAAATGGCATTAGGTCAAAACTAAACAAATCTGGATAAAGTATGAACTTCAGTTAATAATATTGTATTAATATTGGCTCACTGTTTATGGCCAGTGTGTCATATTATTATGAGATATTAATAGTAGGGGTTAGTAACAGTAAGTCTTTGTATTATCTGTGTGACTTTTTTTTTTATAAATCTAAACTTTTCAAAAATATATAAAATGTATTCTAGTATTAATTAATTATATAAAATATCCCATTATCAATTTTGTATAATTCAAACAAAACTATTCTATAATTATTTCTATCGTTGCTGTAAACAAACTATCAGAATTTTGGGCACCTAAACAATATAAATTTATCATAGTGCAGTAGTTCTGTAAGATCATAAATCTGACTCAGATCTTACTGGGCTAAAATCAAAGCAGCTGGACTGTGTTCCTTTCTATAGCTTCTAGGGGAAAATCTGTTTCCTTGCTCATTCAGGTTGTTGGCAGAATTCAATTCCCTTTGATTGTAGGATTGAGCTTCCTGCTCCCCTGATGGATGTCAGCTAAGGGCTAAGCCCAGCACTAGAGATTTCATGCACTCCTTTGGTTCATGGTTCCTTTTCCAATCTTCCTATAATTGTAGATAGAATCACTCTCACACTTCAAATCTCTTGTTTCTTCTTTTATCCCTTCTCTAACATTAGTAAAGAGATGTTCTTTGAAGTTTATTTCATTTTTATTGACTTATCATTAGTTACAAAATTAGTCATGTTCCAGGAATACAGCTTTACACCATGATATAGGTGTACACTGCACTTTACCCATCTCCAAAATTCTAGCACCTTTCACCAATGTCTCATTAACTCCCCAACCCACTTCTCCTCCTTCTTTCCCATCCCTTCTGATAACTGTCTTTGTTGTCAGTCTAAGAGTAGTTTTTGTTGTGTTTTGTTAGTTCATTTGCTTGCTTGATCTATATTCCACATGTAAGTGAAACCATCTGGTATTTGTCATTCTCTTTTTCACTTCTTTTACTCAGTGTTAATTATCTCAAGTTCTACCTTTGTTGCCCCCCCACACACACACACACACGCATGATTCCTATATTTAGATTGATACCAGCCAGTTAGATAATCTAGAATTATCTCTCTATTTCAAGGTCTGTATTCTTCATCACATCTCCAAATTCTATAATGTACTAACAGATTCTGGAGATAGCACATTTGGGGCAGTATCTTGCCTATTATACTTGTTTTTAAAAATAAACTTATGCCCAGAATCTACCCCACATTAACTATATTATCATCATCTGTTGAAGTGATACCCAGCTATTGGTAATTTTTAAAACTTACCCAGAAACTTCTAATATGCACACAGGACTGAAAACCTCCATTTAGGAAGCTAGAGAATGTGTCATTCTCACTGACACTATCAGTGGAGCTCAAGTACTTTCTACCTCTTTCCCTCTCCAGTTGCACAGCTACTTTGGTAGCACAGTCTCCACATACACAGAGGACATTCAGTCATCAGTCAACATCTCTGTGATTACCGATTATGAGAATCTCTTTGGTGAAAAATAAGTAAGAGAAACTCTTTATAATTCTCATTTTAAAAAATATGTTTTGTTTCTGAAAGGATAAAAGTGAGTTCCATGTATAGCACTTTTGTAATATGGCAGTGTCTTCTAAAAACCTGTGTACACAGGAGCTAAAAGTTTCTACAGTCAGACTCATTAAATTTAACTCATCCTCCAGGGAGAGAGCCAACTCATTTCTTTCAGTTTCTTGCATACAAACACAATAGAGATCCTGAAATACTGTTCTGGGATGCAGTATGGAGACCCATGGATATGGATGTTTTGACAAACCCTTTTACTTTAGTGGTGCTCTAGAGGCTGAAATTTGAAACCATACATTTTTTTTCTCTCTCACAGGTTCTCTTAAAGGTGAAAGGAGCTATTTTTCTCTGGTATAACCATTGCTTCAGGACACAGTCAGATTGAATTAAGGAATGCAATTAAATGCAGCCAAGTCTTACATTCAAACACCAGTATCTCCTTTTTCTTGGTTGAGTATAAAGCAAAGGAATAATAATACACTAAATTTTCAGAATGAGAAGGAAGGAAAATAACTTTTCTTTATATCTTTCTATCTTTTATATCCTAATATTTACTTTTCTGTCAGTTACCTCAATTTTGACTTTTTAAAGTCTGTAAATATATAAATTCTATCAGGGTGCTAGGTCTTTCTGCTATGATATTCTTTAAAGAAATAATGTTTCCTCTACATAATCTACTTATGAATGAAAGATAACATTTGCTTAGCATTTCATATATTCTATATGCATACATCATATCAGCTAATTCTTATAACATTCTTACTGTATAAATTTTATTATTACATATCTTACTCATCACCAGATCCTGTCATCTTCATTTATCAAAATATATAAAAATACTTGATGCCTCAGCACCGTAACACTGATCCTAGCTATTACCTTTATCTCCTATACTCTGCATGAACTTGCTATTTTTTTTCCATGTGTCCATTCTCTTGATCCGACAGTAAGTCTCCACAGAGCAAAAAGAATAATTCTTAAGAAAAAATCAGTCAATTGTGTTGCTATCTTCAAAATATTCAAAGTATTCTAATGACTTCCCACAGGTCGGTATCATGGTGTGGTAGGAGAAATCCTGGGATGGTTGTGGAGATCTTAAATGATCTTCTAAATCCCCTCTGCTGTCAGTGGGTGGGGCATAATATGCTGGACATTGCTCTGTTGATGAGGTCATCACATCCTTTGATTTGACAAAGGTGATGAGAGTATGCAACTGTAATTAAGATACCAGATCAGTTTCTTTTCAGTCAATTAAAAGGAAAATTAATGTGCAGTACCTGACTTTACCTGACCAGGTAAACTCCATTAGAAAAAGGATGGAATGCCTTCAGAGGCAGTCTCCTGATGGTGTTAAAGAAACAGTCATTTTGTGAATTGCTCATTGAGGGGGCCTATGGAAAAAACCTGAGCTGAGAATTAATGAGGAATTCAGTCCTGTACCTGCAAACAAGCAAATTCTGTCAAGAACCTAACTGAAACTAGAAAAGGGTTCTTTGCCTGTGCCTGGCCTCCTCGTGAGAATGCAGCTGGGTCAACTCTGCTTGCAGGCTCAGATTCTGAGCAGTTAAGCTCTGACTGACTTCTGATCTACAGAAGCTGTGAGATAGTTTGTGTTGTTTTAAGCCCCTAAATCTGTGGTGATTTGTTACCCAACAATAGAACACTAACAGACTGGACTTATATTTATTACCATGATCTTCTTCACATTATTAGTCTCCATTACCAGGTTTGCTTCAACCACACTGGCTTTCTTGCTAATGTTTGAACATATCAACATGATTCTAAATTAGAGATTTTGCACTTGCTCTTCCCCTGACTCCCCTTCTTAGATAAATCCCCCTTGTCTACTTTACCTCAAATAATACTCAAACTATGTTCTATCCCTTTACTTTGCTATTTTTAAAAGATTTATTTATTTATTTATGCATAGAAGAACTGGGGTGCAGGCCAGAGGTGTGGGGTTGGGGGGTGACTGAGAGGATTCACCGGAGACAGAGTGGGAATACACTGCTGAGGGGAGCAGCAGGCGAGACAGGAGAGGTCTGCTTCTGGGGATCGAACTCAGGCCGCAGCAGTCATAGCCTGGTAGCACTGAGATTTAACCCTTATATGACCAGGGAGGCCCTCTCTCCCTCTTCTTTGACTTTACTTTCTTTCTTAGTTTTTAGTGTTACTTGGCATTGTATGTTAATTTCTATGTTCACACACAAGATTGTGAGCTACATGAAGTCAGGGGTTATGTACGTTATTTTAATCTGAATTTTACACTAGAGCACACCTTGAATTATGCCTCGTGCAAAGAAGGCACTCAAAAATATTTGTTGAACAAATAATACTTTATGGGTCAGATGATTTCTCTAGTCAGTCAGCAGTATGTAAGAGGCTAAGGGTTAGAACAAGGCCTTCTCTGACTCGAAACTTGTCTCTTTCAACTATAATATTCAGGTGATCAAGAATGATACAAATTAGCACCAAAGAGAGAGAGAGAAAGATGAGGAGTGAAGGGACAGACCTTTTGCAATTGAATCTCAGTCCCCAGATTGTGTGGACTTACTTTGCAGTTTTGGGATATCTTAAAAACAAAATAATATTCCATTTCTTTTATTAGAAATAAAAAGTTTATGCATAGCAAATAAGACAATACAACCCCAAATCAAATAAATAAATAATTATTTCTGACATTGAGCAAATAGGAACTTTCTTCCAAATGAGAAAATAGCACCGATTTCAGACAGATTTTATTCCAAAAGCGCTTTGCTATGAAAAAAATGAAGATTCCATCTCCCAAACAGATGCCTAAAAGCTGCCCACTCAGTAGACATACAGAACTTGTCAAACAAATCATGGCATCTTTTATTTTGGAACTAAATACAGTAACTCCTGAAGATGTTTGCTAAGTCCCTAACTTACATTTGCAACACAAAATACAAACAATCCAAACTTCTTCCCCTGTCTGGTTGCTTTTATGTAAACAGAACATCTGAAGAATTGTCAAGACCACAGATAGCTCTACTGCTGGTGGAAAGGTGGGTGGTTTTGCTGTGGACTGCCTGGACCTTGGTAGCAACAACTCCAGTGCAAAAATACTAACATGTAAAATGTAGGTATACAGAACAAATGCATCTTTCTTTTATTGAAAAAGAGCTTGAAGTAGGTGCCAGGACCTTGGGGGGGGGGGGTAACAGCATCTACCTAATTTGGCTACATCTTAGATGAGACCATGCTTAGTTATAATTTTCTACAAACAAGAACACTAATAACTTATTTTTCTTGAATGTTTGCAATGTTCAAATACCTTTCATATCAGTGGTGTGCTGAAGCTGGCTTTTTCTGTCTCCCAAGAGCCAATAGGCACATGTCCCACATCCAGGTTCAGTGATGTCATATTGACAGCTTGAATTGGTAAGAGTAGGAGAATATATACCATGGAAACTGGAAAATTGTATATCTGGGGTTATTTCCCCCTAAGTATCAGTTATTAAATTTTTCCAACACCCTCTGGTTGTAAGTATTTTACATATATTAGTTAGCCCTTACATTATCCACATTTGAAAAGAAAGTGAAGCACAGAGATGTTGAGAAAGCCAATCAAGGTTACAACAAAGATGTTAACAGCACAGTCAGCTGAGGTAATCTGACTAAATATAACACTGCATTTCACTAGCTCCACAAATTACAGTGAGATCAGGGGTAAAAGAAGTTCTACTTCCTATTTGTCCTCAGTATATTTCTTGATGTTATTTATTCACACTGAATGGTAGTCTTTAGTCATTCTAGATCCCCTTGGGTGCCTGCATTTGGAAGAATTTTACAACTTTGAAAAATTGAGAGGGCCTCCCTGGTAGCGCAGCGGTTGAGCGCCGCGCTGTGGAGCTGTCGGCAGCGCGCGATGCGAGTTTGAAGCCCAGCCAGGGAGAATCCCACATGGTGCAGCAGACCTCTCCTGCCTCGCCTGCTGCTCCCCTCAGCAGTGTATTTCTGATCTACCTGTTCTGCTCCCCACTCTGTCTCTGGTGAACCCTCTTGCCACCCCATGCCTCTGGCCTGTAACCCAGCTTGTATGTATAAATAAATAGATCTTAAAAAAAATTTGAGAGAATAAACAAAATAGAATAGTCTTCTATTTGCATAAGTCTTGAGAATAAGCATCCATAACTAGCAGAGTGGAAATGCCTCCCACACTCATTGTCCCGAGTAAGGTAGAACTCAAGTTCTACAAAATCATCTGAAACACCACCTCCACTACATTCATTTGGGACATTAATGGAAAAATTCCCCCTGATCAATTTATAGGACTGACAATGCAAATAACCTTGCAAGCACGTAATTCTCAAAAATGACTTTTGGCAAGGAATCCTCAGTCACTACGTAATTGTCATTAAGAAAATACATCCTAAATCTGAGCATGTGTAGAAGATCCTGAATTCCTCTACTTATGAGTTAGAGAGGCATGGTTTATGCTATATTTGCTTTCTGAAAGAGGAAAATCATCACACAGAGAGATTAAGGTGATCTTTGCTCGTGTTACATAATTTTCACCAGAAAACCATTTTGAGACACTGAACAAATGTTTGTCAAAGAAATGAGTACATTTAAAATCCATACGAATTAAAAACATTTTTTTTCCTCAAAAATATCATGTTTCAATTTTTTACTACAATTCTGAAACTGTATCAAAGTTAGGCTCCAAAGATGTTTTGATCAAATCCAGGATCTACTATAATGCTTATTCAATTGATAATAGTAGTAAATGGATGTATTGTGGAAGAAATTATCACATAAATGTTTCATTTTTCCAAATCCAGTTTAAAAATTCAATAAGTGATTAATTTTTCTTATCAATGCAAATTTACTAGAACTAAAACTAAACATATATTGTGTTCATAAGATCTTCAATGCTAACTTTGACCAATCATGAAATATTGTTATAGCCAATATAGGAAGACATCTCACTAACTCAGTCCTTTCTTTGATTCTTTGAGCAAGAATAAAAGGATGTCTCACTGAAAGTTCCAAGTTGAAAACATTGCAAACCTTCCCCAACTTTCACAAGACACAATTCTTTTTTAAAGATTTATTTATTTATGTATACAATAGCTGAGTACACCCCAGAGGTGCTTGGGGGTGAGAGGATTCACCAGAGACAGAGTAGGGAGCAGAACAGGCAGATCTACTGAAATACACTGCTGAGGGGAGCAGCAGGCAAAGCAGGAAAGGTCTGCTGAGCCATGTGGGAGGCTCCCTGGCTGTGGATCCAACTCATGCTGCAGTGGCTCTCAATAGCTTCATAGTGCTGAGATATAACCCCTTGCAGCACCAGGGAGGCGCCATATGAGTTCACTGAATTTAGAAGATATGTCATACTAAAATTTCTCCATCCCATTGAACGTTCAAATGGATTTCATAAAATTACAATCTATATCACAATCTATAGTGAAATTTTCCTCCTAATATAGTAAAATCCTAGTTAATCTGTAAAAATGATGATGTAATTTCATTTTTAAAAATTAAACAGTATAGCATTTTAAAAACAAGGAAATGCAATTTAATCCTTTATTCTCGTTCCTTAATAATTAGTTTTTAGATTACAGTACTTCCTAATATGATGAAAGATAGTGGAACATTTTCTTCAATAAAACAAATTTTCTTCCTTAAGATTTTGGTTTTGCTGCAAATATCATGCTGTATATGCTGGGTTTAGGCTCAAGATCTTATAAAAATGAAAGTATTCTGAACTTTCCTCTATAGCTAGCAGCTCTCTCCTGCTGATTTTTTCAAGTTACACTGATTTCTCCCCATTCATTGTCATTGTAAAACCCATCATATTTCAATCTGTTTCATTCTCCTGTTGCTAAGAAACAAAGTTGCCTCATTACCTAGGGGCCTCATGTGCCAGTTTCACTAATCAGTTGGAAAAACATTTTCTTAAAGAATTATTTTCTGGATAATAACATTTACTCCTAATGTTGGTATGCCAGTATTTTTGCTGTTGCCATTAAGCTATAGTACAGTGAGCTATAAATATACTGGATGGTAGCTTTAGGAAAGAAAGCCAATGACTTCACTGCTCCGTTAAGAACCAATCATTAACACAGGATTTATGCTTTTAAAATATCCAGCATAAAGACTATTTTGATACATTCTTTCATTCAAGATTTTAATTTGATTCAATACAAATACATGAAATAAGCACTGCCTTTTCATGGGAGATAGGGATGTGTTCCGGGGGAAATTCACTTTCCTGTGAAAAGTTTATTGTCAGATGTGCTCTTATGATACAGAATTCACAGCGGACAAACATTTTCCCCAGAGTCAGAGGTATATTATCATTCAGTCCACGTATGTTTTCGAGGTTGAGAGGAACCCGCTTGGAACACGGGGAGTGACATCTAGGGACTACACCTAATGTGACGTAATGTGAGTGAAGCTGCGTGACTTTCTGGAGTATTAGTTTTCCCACCTTCCCCTCCCAATGAAAATAGCATGAAAATATTAGTGACCTAGGTGTAATTATGACAGTATCACATCACTCAGAAAAGGAGATAATTCCATGATCTTCTGAGTATTTCTTTCCATGGAAAATAATAATACATATCTTAAAGGAGAATGAACAGGTGATTATTTAAAGTGTTGCGAAAATTCCTCTATGACTCTATATAGTGTTAGAGGGTGCTAAGAAATTAGGAGTATATATGCTAATTTCTGTCTTATGAGAGAAATGTGTTTCCGTAAAGGTTAATCTATGGATGCAGTTCTGATACTGGGATTTTAAATTCTCTGGTTTCTAAAGCACCAAAATTTTCCAGTATTTCTGATTTCCCTAAGAATGATAGAACTGAGAACATGCAATTTATGAATCATACACATTATGAATCATATTAGTAGTAGGTGAAAATGTGTTCATGTTTGCAAACTACATGTTGTTTTTGTTAAAAGGTAATTTGAAGTCAATGCTTCAATTTTCTTCTGGTCTAAACTACAACTGAGAGGAGAAAGCAAACATTGTACAAAAATGAACAATAGTGTAAAACATATATAAATAAATAAATTATATAAAAACAAACTTTTATCAGTTGATTAAGTAGTTTTTCCTTAGGTTAATTCTGAGGTATTCTATCTTAAAGCAATTATAAATGGAGGTATTTTCTTAATTTCTTTGTTTCTTTTTCTTTTTAAAAAAAAGATTTATTTTATTTATTTATGCATAAAAGAACTGCTGCCTAGGCTAGAGGTGTGGGGTGGTGAGAGGATTCACCAGAGATAGAGTGGGGAGCAGAACAGGCAGATCAACTGGAGCACACTGCTGAGGGGAGCAGCGGGCTAGGCAAGAAAGTTGTGCTGTGCCATATGGGTCAGCTCCCTGGCTGGTGATGGAACCCAGGCTACAAGTGGCTGGTGCTAGTGTGATAGTGCTGAGACTTTAACCCTTGTGCCACGAAAAGGCCCAATTTCTTTATTTATTCATTATATCTCATTCAGTTATGGATTTTTGCCCATTGATTTTGTAACCTGCCACTTTGCTATATACATCTATTGTTTCTAATAACTTTTTGATATAGTCTTAAGGATTTTCTATATATCGTATCATATAAGCAAATAGTGCATATGCAGAGAGTGATAGTCTCACTTTCTCTTTTCTGACTTGGATTCACTTTATTTCTTATTTTTGCTTGAGTGGTCTGGCCAAAGTTTCTAACAATCTCTTGTGTTGTTCCTGATGTCAAGGGGAAAGCTTTTTGGTTTTTCGCTATTATTATATTGACTGCTGGTTTGTGGTACTATGGTTTTTGTTATTTTGAGTTAGTTTCATTCTATTCCTAACTTATTTAGAATTTTTATTATAAATGACTACTGAATTTCATCAAATACTTTCTCTGCATCTATTTTTATTATATGATTTATATTTTTATTTTATTAATATTACATTCATTGATTATGTAAATTAAGCCATTCTTGAATTCGGGGTCATGGTTGTAATCCAGAAAAAGGAGCTGCCCTAATGAAAAGGAATCACTGTGGCTCCCCACCCCGCAACTCTGGTACCCACATGTTAATAGGAAGCTTGAGTCCCTGACACACGGTGGTGGTGATCATTTGTTGCCCTATTGTCCTGGTTAATTTTTAGTACCACATTTGCTGATACCAGTTTTGATTACTTCAGCAGGTCAACTGCAATGGTCTGAAAGTGTACCCTATTACAGTCTATAAGAACTAAAAATGAAGGGCAGAATATCCAAAAATGTTGGAATAAAAACTCCAAGATTAGTCTCAATCCACCAGACCTGTGAAACATGACTGAAGGGAAATTCAAGGTGGCAGTTTAACAGCACTTCAGGAACTCAAAAAAAAAAAAAAAAAAAAAAAAAAAAAAAAAAAAAAAAAAAAAAAAAAAAAAAAAAAAAAAAAAAAAAAAAAAAAAAAAAAAAAAAAAAAAAAAAAAAAAAAAAAAAAAAAAAAAAAAGAAAGAAAAAGAAAAAAGGAGGAAACCATGAGGAAGATACAATTAGAGGTAATGCAGATAAGAAATGCCAATAAATTGAATACACTTGATAAGTGGACAAATTTCTACATCAATATGTTCTACCAATATTAACTCAGGAAGAAACAGATGAACAAACTGATCACAAACATTGAAATTGATACAGAAATAAAAAATCTTTACAGAACAAAAGCCCGTTAACTTTATCAAATTTTTGAAGAACTAACACACATCTTGCTCATTGTTTTTAAAATTACAAGGGGAGGGAATGTTCCCCAGTACATTTTATGATGCCAACGTTATGCTAATATTGATACAGGATAAAGAAAATAGAAAAAAGAAAGTTATAGACCAATTTTCATAATGAACTTTGACATAAAAATCTTCATCAAAAATGCTGGCAAATTGTATTTAACAGCATATCATTTGATGTCTCTTACAGTCTTATATCAGCTTTCCCCTCTAGGCTATTTTTGAGCAAAAATGCAGTTTTGGGCATGGACTGTAGTTTTTACGGGGTCATAGACCAAGAGTTGTTTTCTTTTCCTGCACAGAACAGTAACTTGGAGTGTGTTCTCCTATTATTGGTAGGTGCTTATACTTTGGTTTATGCAACTATTCATTTTCTTTTGTTTTAGCCCTGATGTGTGGGGTGGCAGGTGTTTTGAATATCCCAACCTCATCTCAGGCAGCAACCTCTTCTATAAGGAGATACAGGTGACAAACCTGTTTCTCTCCACTGGTTCAGGTTCTGGTTCTATATTCAGACCCTCAGGCTCAAGCCAGTAATCCTTGCTCTGCAATCCCACCATGCGCCTCTCCAATAGTGCACTCTCTGTCCTTTGTATCAACTCTGTAGGCTCCCTTACCCAATGCAGTGCCAGGTGTCAAGAATCCCAGCTGTTGGTCTGTGCCCTGAGTCAGCAACTGTAGGGTTTCCATAGCAGCTGCTCCTCCCTCTTATGTTATACAGCTCTGGCATCACTATAAACACAGTTCACTTAAAATTTTTCCTACTCCTTTTTACTGGACATTGGCTTCCAGTGTATGTTGTGGTCACTCATTTTTCTTTCAGAAGGATTTGGCTTTGTTCTGCTGCAATCTATTTGTGAGTATATGAAGGAGGCGAGTTCAGCATCTTCACTCTGCTGCCATCTTACCAGATTTGTATTCATGGTGTTTTCTTAAAATTTTTATTTATTTGTTTATTGATTGATTGATTGTTGTTTATATCTTTTACATTATTGTGTATTTCCTGTAGGTTACCCACCGTTTATTCACCCGTGAACTGTCACCATAGTCCCTTGTACTCTTTTGTCCCCCATTTTGAGCCCTTATTCTCCCCGTCCCTCGCTGAATTGGTCTCTCTCTTATTTGGTCCCCCTATATTTCTGCTATAAGTGAAATCATTCAATATTTTCTCTTTCTTTCTGGCTTATTTCTCTGAGCATGTATTCATGGTTTTCAAAGGATGTGTGAGTTTCAATAATTTTTAGGGCAAAATATTTTCATCATGAAAAAAGACTCAAGTATTTTCCATATCATTGAGATATGATTGCATTCCATTAGACTTACTGAATATATGTAATTGTCAGTTTAATAAGGGTAAGAAAGTTATTTTTCAGATTTTTTTTTGCAAAGATTCAATTTTAAAGTTAAAAAAAAAAACCTGTCAATATCCAGGTTACTTTAGATATTTTTGGAAGTAAAAAGGTTATGCATGTTTGCTTTTGGATCCTGGGTGACAGAGAGGTAAGACTTCATGATTGGATAGATAATTACTTTGCACCAGTAGAGACAGAAAAGCTAACAGGCCTGACCAGGTTTTCCAACTATATGCTAACTCCTGGTGAGATCTAGGAGAGAACAGCCTTGGCTATACTTGCCTTCCTCCAGTGACAGAGAGTTGGGAGCCAGCTTCGCTACAAACCAGATAAGCCAGCTGAACATGTGAGGACTGGCCTGATCTATGAGATCTGAGACCATGAAGACTGATACAGAAGAAGCAAATGTGGTGTCCAGATCCAAGAGACTAGCAGTGGTTTTTAGCATATGCTGGCTCAGTACGCTAATAAAAAGCCAGGTGAAGAGTATTAGAAATATTGAACTATATTTTTTTTCCCTCTCTCTTTGCCTCTTTTTTTCTTTTTTTAACCTGGGTAACTACATTGTTCAAAAACTAGCAACATTACATTTTCAGTTCTGATCTTTAACAAATGTTACTCACTCCTGGAACAGTTACTTTTCATTCCACCAACTAAGAACTTAGAAAAATAATGTAGTTAACTAAATAATGCTACTTTTAGATAAAGCAAACACTAAAAAGATACCAATACCTGGATTGAATGGATTTTATAGTATATTTATGTATTCTTTACTGTTTCTCCACAAAACAAAGATAATCCCTTCACAATATCATAACACTAGACATTTTCCAATGTTAAAAAATAAAAATGTAATGAAAAGAGATGAAAACTGACAAGATTCACTGAGTTTGCTTTTTATATGTTTGAAATGTACTAACATGTTCATTTTTATTTATTAAATGTATACATAAACGATTTTTCAAAAACAAATTTCTGCATATACTTAAAAATATAAACCATTTCAAAAACAAAATAAGTTTTATGTTATTCTGCACTTTTTAAATGACTTTTTGATGTGTCACCATGGCAACATCGTTTTGTCATATAGAAACATTTCCTTTGAGTAAACAAATTATATCAATGTTTCGTTCCTAAGCAATAGAAAAATCCTCTTTTACTGCCTTGGGAAATTTTGACAGAATTTAGAAACAAATACTATTCATCCATTTCCCATGTTTTAGGAGAAAGAAATTTGTAAGAGTATACAATGAATGAATTGTTACTTTTAAAATTTTTATTGCAGCTTGATGAGCTCATTTCTATATATGGCATTTTTATGCATTTTCATTAAATACACCTCAAATAGAGGCAGAGTAAATTATTTGTCTATACTCTTAACTGAAGTAGATATTTATGCAGACATTTTATTTAATTGAATGTTGTGTGTAAAATAACCAACCTGCTATTATACCCAAGCTATTTTTAGATGTTTTCTATCCAAATACTTTTCTTATTAAATTTTTATATTGAGGTAATATTGGTTTGCATAGTTGTAGTATTTTGGAAGCACAGGATCCCCGCGCCCCTTCAGCTGTTACCATAGTACACACTATCGCAAAGTACCCTAGTCCACCACCAGTGCCCATCATGCCCCCTCCTCACTTTGTTCTCACTCCTCCCTGCTCTCCTCTGGACGCCTCAGTTCTGTAGTCAGTTTTCACCTTAATGAATATTTAATTCAAATGTCACAATGATGGGACAAATACCTTTATGTGAGAAACAAGTGGCAAGCTATTTGATATTTTCACAATCTAATTTGCAATGTTGAGTGAGTTTTCAAAACACAATGCTTTCTCTCTATCTCTGTTCCTATCTTTCTCTGGCTCTTTCAGATTCATTCCAAAGTCCTATGGACAACACTTTAGAGTCTGACTTGGTTTAGTTAAGTCTAGATCTGCCATTTACTAGTCCAATGACCTGGGACAGTAAATGAATGTCCAAGTTGTATTTCCTAGAGTTTATATTTTTTAAATGACCGTAACATTTCCTCTTATTATATGAATTCTTCCACTTGCTGCTCCCCATCAATATGTAGAGACTAAGTCTCCTTCTCATGAAAAAGTGGGCTGACAGATGGCTCATAACTAAGAAAATGTGGAAGTGATGTAACTCTGCCTCACTGTGTGGAGATGGTCACTCTGGGGAGTCATGTGAGAAACACAAGATCCCTGAGACTGACAAGAAAGAGAAAGAATGTTTAGGCCCTGTGGTTGACAGTCTTAACTGAGCCTAGTCTTCCATCCATTCCCAGGAATGAAAGTGGAGTGGTCTTAGACTCTCCAAACCAATCCATCCATCAGTGGAGCAACAATAAATGACTTTAGTCAACAGAACAAGATGCAGAAAAATCATTCTAGTTGGTCCTGTCCAAATTCTTATTCCACAGAACTCATGCAATATGACAAAGTGGCTTTATTTTATACTACCAAGTTTTGGGGTAATATAAATATAAAAATTATAACTAAAACACTATTCTTATTACTGTTGCACATTTCTTCTTGCAAGATATATAGAAACTAATTTGTTTAGGATGGAAAATGTTTAATGTAGAGAGTTGAATGTAGGTAAATCCTTTGAAGGACATTACTTATTCACTGGAAGAATAGCAGCCTTACTTTAATATTGACAGTAAAACTTCCTATCTTTTGTAACATAGACATTCCCGTGAAATAGAAATATAAGTATTATGCCTCATCTGGAGAACAAGTTTCATAATTTCACCAACTCAATAAATATTTCAAAATATGTGTCCAATTATTAACATACATATTTTCCAGATGAGAGTCTCTTATATATAGAAAAAAAATGTGATGTTTTTATGTTTTTCTTTAAAAACCATTGTCCCTTGACAACTTAACTCATCCATTAATTTTTCTCATAGTGGAAAAAACACTCCCATGGTGTTTTTTTTTTTTTGTTTGTTTGTTTTGCATAGAAGAACTGGGGTGTAGGCCAGAGGTGTGGGGAGTGAGTGGATTCATCAGAGACAGAGTGGGGAGTAGAAGAGGCAGATTTACCAAAATACGATGTTAAAGGGAACAGCAGATGAGACAGGAGAGGTCTGCTGCACCAAATGTGGGTCAGCTCCCTAGCCAGGAATCGAACTAAGGCCTTAGCAGTGATAGCACTGAGACTTAACTGCTAGGCCACCAAGAAAGCCCCAGCAATTTTGTCTTATTAGAGTAAATACTATTAGCTACATAACAGCTAGAATAGGGTGGAGAAGCAAAACCCAATCTTAGAATATATTCTCTGTGTTATAAAAAGATTTTAGCAATTGTTTCCCTTGTGGATACTATGATTTAAAAGTACTTTTAGTGAATTTTCACTTTAGTAAATACTGAGACTAAAAAGAAAATATGACCTTGACATTTAATAGTCCCCTTTAGCCATTTACACACAATTTTATATTTATTTTTAGGTATTGTTTGCATTCCAACAAGGAATACCAGATTGTTAAATAAGGAATAGTATGTCTGTAGAAAAAAGAATCAAAGAATAAAGTACAAATTAAAAGAGATGCTAAAATTATGAGTCATGTTAAAGTCTTCTTTACATCAACATAAACTTTGGGTAACTCTAAAATATTACTAGGATGATGATCTGGATTGTGAATTAACTGTGGCCAATCTTAGCCTTAAATATTTGACATTGTTACCCACTCTCTTGCTGACATGTACAAGAATAACATTTTTACTGTTCCAGGGTTATGTTTATATTCTCTGCCCAAAATCTAACCTCAGTTTTGACCCTTTTTCAAATTAGGAGGCATGACTGCACTTCTTTGGAGACTTTGGTCTGATTCTGATAGGAATGAGGAATTTTCCAATGGGGAATATTTACAGGCACTTCATAAAGAAGTTCTAAATTAATGAGGCTTTCATCCTCAATAATGGTTTTCTAATTAAACAATTCCATCTTTCATAAGATTTTGTAATTATTTCAAATTAGCAGAGTTTTGGTGTTTCATACAATAATGTTAAAGGTTGTTATAGGTCATAGAACTTTCAAGAAAGCACATGTAAATTATCTATAAATAATGTTACCCCAATGACCATGATTAAAACAATATCCCCATATGACTATCTCATTTTTTTTCTATTAACTATTGATACACAAAATTTTATTATCTAATGCTTCTTTAAAAGATCAGTGAGCATAATTTTTCCCTGCTTTTTCAAAACTTCAAAGTAAATAGTACAAAAGATGTATACTGAGGAATTTAATAGAGAAAGGATTTGCTGATGCAAACAGCATGGAGGCTCAGTATGGGCACCATGTGAACAATTGAAGGCAGTGTTTAGTGTTGATTGGGTTATTTATAGA
Organism: Scalopus aquaticus; assembly: GCA_004024925.1. Lineage (NCBI taxonomy): Eukaryota > Metazoa > Chordata > Mammalia > Eulipotyphla > Talpidae > Scalopus > Scalopus aquaticus. The sequence continues at coordinate 19,957 of PVIJ01004391.1, read as the reverse complement.
TTCTAAAGTCCATTTATAGTCTATGAAAAGTACAGGTGTAGAAAGGAAGAATTCCTAAGGTGTCTTTAAGGATCAAGTAAAAGAAAATTATAAACTTGTGATTCATCCATGTGGATGTAATTGGGAAAGGATGAGCTAGATGGGAAAATAAACAGAAGCATTCAAGCCGTGTAGAAATGATCTTGCAGAAAACATATTGACAGAGTAGGAGGTGGAAGTAGTGGCAGAGTTTCTGCTATTTCAAAGTCCACTGGATCAGTCAAATCCAAAGATAGCCAAGTCTCAGATTTCTCATCAGCCATGTCTCAGATTTCTTCACTATGGATAACATTCTTCTATTTTTTGGTTTGGGAATACGAGAGTAAAGAAAATCAGTGTTCAGGAATTCCACTGTCAATGCAAATCATAGTACCAGATTTGGAGCAAACAACTGCTAATATTTACTGACTTCAGAGTCAACATACACTAAAATGTCAAGATATGAAGGGAAAAAAGTAAAACCAAGTTGGATAAAGTGGAAATTAACTGGTCTCTTAATGATTTATATAAATGATCCTTTATAAATACTTTTTAAAATTAGTTTAAAAAAACTTACTAATAAACAACCAATACTAAACAGATTTTTCTTGTGTACTGAAGAGGGCTAAATTATGGGCTACAAAAATCAGACGTATATAAATTGTTGCTGCTTCTGTAACTAAAGTAAAAGAATCCTTAAAAGTCCATCAGATACAGGGCCTCCCTGGTGGCACAACCGGTTAAGTGCAGCACTATGAGGCTATCCAGAGCCACTGCAGCACAAGTTCAATGCCTGGCCAGGGAGATTCCCACATGGTGCAGCAGACCTCTCCTGCCTTGCCCGCTGCTCCCCACAGCAGTGTACTTCAATAGATCTGCCTGTTCTGCTTCCCACTCTGTATCTGGTGAATCCTCTCACCACCCCGCACCTCTGGCCTACACCCCAGCTTGTATGCATAAATAAATAAATAAATAAATATTAAAATAAAATTATTTTAAAAAGTCCATCAGAGACAGTCTAATTTATTGACAGGTTTTCTTCTAAGCTTAAGCTGGAAGAGATGAATGTTCTCTTAGATATTTTATGACCATACGTTTCATAAAATTCCCTTCTGGTGTTTCATCTGAATCAATGGTTGTCATTTGTTACATTTTTGCTTAATAGTATAGTTACAATTAAAAAAAGATAAAGACAATTTGCAGTCTGACTGAATTAACTGAGATAAGGAATGTCCAGATAAGTGTTAAAATACCATTTTTGGGGTGTATTGTGAGGTTGTTTCTGGACAACATTAGCATTTAAATCAGTAGACTGAGTAGGCGGATTTCCTCTCACCCACATAGGTAGGCATCATCTAATTCACTGAAGGTCCAAGTAGAACTAAGACAGAGGAAGGACTAACTCAGTGTGTCTCTGTCTCTTTCTTGAACTTGACTTCCATCTTCTCCTTAGGACTAAAACCAGCCTTTTGATTATAAGAATATAATTATAAAAGATCCATGTCATTTGATGTCTGAATAACCACAAATAACAAACTTCACACATTGTTTGTACGAATGTAGACTTGTCCAGCTCTTATATAAAACAGTATGGAAGTTTCTCGAAATATTAAAAATAGATCCACCATGTGATCCAGTAATTCCACTTCTAGATATCTACCCAGAGAATGCAAAAACAATAATTTGAAGGGATATATGCACTCTAATATTTATTGTAGCACTGTATACAATAACTAATTTATAGAAATACCCAAGTACCCCCAAACAGATGAGTGGATTAAGATGTGGTATATATACACAAAGGGATACTGCTCGGATATGTGTGTGTGTGTGTGTGTGTGTGTGTGTGTGTGTGTATAATTGAACTCAAAACAAACCCTAGAAATATGTCTGTAGAATGAACAGTACTGGAAAGGAAGGGAGACAGTGGAGAGCAGTGCAGAGTGGGCCCAATGGACTGTGGTGGAGAAAATGAGTACCTTGGTGGTGAGTCTGGTGGTATGACATGCTTCTGAAAAAGTGTAATCCTATGCCAACTAGTCAAACTTTATACTTACAATATAAAGTATCATAAGCCAATGTTGCCTCAATTTTAAGAGAAAGGAAATTTGCAATTTTTTTAAAGCCAGTAAACTGTTTTTATAGAATCCATTAAAAAAACAACAATACAACTAATGTGGCATATCCATACAATGGGGTTCTACTTAGTGATATAAAGGAACAGACTAGTGATCAACTCAATAATCTGGATAAATCTCTAGAGAATTGTACTGGATTTAAAAAGTAAAATTGCAAGAAATTGCATATTATGTGATCCACTGATATAACATTCTTGGAATCACAAAATTTTAAAAATGGAGAACCAACTATTGGTCACTATGGGTTAAGTTCTCAAGGTTTTCAAGTTATTATCTTTATACTCTACTCCTACTAGATAGAAATGCATTAAGAAACATAAATAAACTTTTTTCACGGTCAATACATGACAAAGATTTGAAATAACAGTTAAATAAATTTAGTAACACTAGAATCTAAATCTATAAAAAAAATTGTGAAATATGTAAGGATTAAATTATGTATTTGAAATTTTTCTTCAAAAATTTTTAGTATATAAAGCAAAGAATTTCAAAAATGAAACTGTTAAGATCTTGATAAATATAAAGTCTGGATTACAAGTGTATAAAACATTATTGTACAATGCTTTCTGCTTCTGAGTATATTTGAGTATTTTCAGAAAAATATGGTATATAGGAAAATATGGGAATTTCTTCAAATTACTGGGAATTATTTAACTACTCATCTGTGTGTAAATAAATTGTGATGCTTAATGTCAAAGTCATATTTATGGTGCATCTTTCAAACCATATTTGGATGCTGTATGGGCATGGTGATCATAACAATGGTTATTCCTACTTTTATTTTTACATTTATTGCATTAACATTGGTTTACAGAACTGTAATTATTTAAATGCATAGGCCTCCCCAACACGTGCTCCCTCCCCACTTTGCTCTGTTTCATTCTCTCCCCCCACCTCCATCCTCTTAGTTTGGCTTTATCTGACCCTTTGTTTTGTTTCTCTATATTCCATATATAAGTGACACTATCTGATATTTGTCTTTCTCCTTCCGACTTATTAATATGATCCCCTTTGGTCATTTTTTTGTTTGTTTTCTTCCTTTTTAAAAAAAAATCTTTATTATGGCAATTTTGAACTCTGTATCTGATAGAAAGGAACACTCTTCCTTGCCATGTGGTTGGCTTCTGATGTGTTCTTTCTCTCTTGTGAAATATTCTCTTGAGAGCTCAAGTTACAGCTTGCTGTTGCTTCTTTTCTTATTTGTAGCTTTCAAAGTTGCTATGATTTTCAAGTGTCTGAAGGGTGCAGAACTTCCACTTTTCCAGTAGATGGCGCTTTATGTCATGGCGAACGAATCTGCAGCTACTTCGCTGTGTAGGTTGCAGAAGGGTTTGGAGGGGTCCAAGTCAATAGTGAAAATCGTGTGCGGGAGCTGCTCATGCCTGTGGTACCACTGGGTTTCCGAACCTCCCTCTTTGGGTTTCCGGATCCATGTTGCTGCAGTCTGCAGATCGGGATTCCAGTGTCATTTCACCATAGTGGCCCGAATCCCTAAGGGGGTGGAAATCCCCAACTCCCTAAGGGAGGAAGAGGCAGTGCCTTTCTATGTGTTGTCTTCTTCACTGGGGACCCTGCCCACCTGGCTCACCCTAACATTTTTGCACGTATCTCTCCACCTTTAGGTCCACACTAACCAGCTCTCTTCTCCTGGGGACTGCCCCATCAGTGGAGTTCAGATTTGAGCCAGATTTCTGCTCTGGCAACTGTCTCCAGGTACCCCTCACAAACCACCTTTTGTTGTACAGAAGTGAATTTCCTCAGTGTCTTTGTTGTGGTCAGCGTTACACTCCAATGTCCAGGTAGTGCTCTATTTTTGCCCCAAGTCATGAGATCCTTTAAGTCCATCCCCCCTTTGAACTTCAGATTATCCTCCTAGGAGAGACACAGGGAACCTCATATGATGCCATCTCCCCCTCTTGCAAAGCTTGTTTATATTTTTAGAACTTAAGGATGAAGGGAGAGATATAGAATTCATAATATCTGCCTCTCTTTTTCAATATGGTCAACTCCTTCAAACTGAAAAGGTGATAGAAGTCAACTCCTTCAAACTGAAAAGGTGATATTAATACTATATATAGTATATTATATATACTTTGATAGTATATTAATAACTTAATTTTTGATAGTATATTAATAACTTAATTACTGGTATTGCCATGTAAGCAGTAAGGATGTTTTAGAAATAGCACTGCCTGTTAGTTCTACTTCTAAATATTCATTTTATCCCTGCCTTCCCTTGATTTCCTGCTGATTTACACAGCTGCCAACCAAGGATTTTCAAAACCATATGAACGTTGAGATATGTTTAACTATTCAATCTGTTCTTTAATTTAATTAGATATAAAGTCTAACGACAATAGAATGATGATTTTAATGTTCTCCCTTCTGGAGTCTAAAAGAGAATCTCATCTTGGGACTCTGCAAACACAGAAGCTGCTGGCGTTCTCCTTTGTAATTACTATGTACTTTGGGGACAAGCTGGCCTGTATGTGAGCGTGTGCATGTTTGATCAGCTGTCTAGAATAAGATTTACACCATTTTGTTGAACATCATGTGGTACCAGAACATTCTTATTAGTAGCAATTATGTATTATCTAGAATTTGAGCTCTGAGTAAATATGCTAACTCACTGACCTTTCTTTTAAACATGTCTCCTTGTACCTCATCTTAATACTCAGATAATTGTGTTGCACCCAGGATTACAGTTCCATCCCACAGTCAGATCACTAATTTCTGCCTTTCCAGCTTATAAACTATATTTGAATCCCAGCAATACCACACTTACTGTCAGGATTGCCAATCCATTTATCCATTATGTTTTCAACCCCTTCAGGCCAGGGTTTCTTTGCTCTCTAGGCAGTCAAGATTTCATGAATCATCACTAAACTTACCTTGTTGCCCTCTCGCCAACTGTTTCAATCACTTGAAATGTTTACCTTAGTTAAACTGAGCTTTTTGCATACTAGCTCCTCTGATGGTGGACCTGAAAGTGACTGAAGAAAAGGCATATTCTTTCCTTCTATGAGAAACATGACATCTATGAGATTTTACATCTATGAGAAACATGACAGATTACATAGTACCTGGGAAGTATACTATAGCTACTCTTAATTTTTTAAATAGTATCTATATACTACTTGGAACCTGTTTATTTATATCTGCAATTCAAACTTCTCTCTTAAATCCCCAATGTATATATTTATCCTCCAACATTACCACTTTAGTATCAAAAAGATAGGTCAAATTTAAGGTGTGTAACCTCTTTCTTTTCCTTGGGGCTATACCTCTCTAATGAAAAAAAAATTTTTTTGAAATACTGACTGATATGTTTGTTTGATAAGTAAAAATAGCACATAGTTAAAATTTGGAATTGAATAGCATATTAGAGATTAAACACATCTTTTTATACAAATGAGAAAATATGGTTCAGAGAAACTGCACCATTTAACCAAAGTCAGAATTTAGTTCTTTATAGGTGCTTTAGTTCTTATTCTGGTAGGAAAAACCAATTTCATTACAGCATGAACTTCCTGCAACCCCCTCCAGTTCTATCAATGTTGTCACTCTTGCACCATGCCAGAGTTGAACATTTTTAATGGCTAAATAGCATTTCATTGTGTATTTATACCACATCTTCCTAACCCATTCATCTGTTTATGGGCACTAAGGTTGTCTCCATAGTTTGACTATGATAAATAGTGCTACAATGAACATAAGAGTGCATATTTCTCTTCAAATTATTCCTTGGGTACATGTCTAAGAATGGAAAGTCAAGGTCATATGATGGAACTATCTTTAAAATTTTGAGAAAACTTATACTGTTTTCTATAGGGCTTGGACAAGTGTACATTCCTATTAACAGCATAAAGTGTTCTTTTTTTAAAAAAAGATTTATTTATTTACGCATACAAGACCTGGGGTATAGGTGAGAGGCGTGGGGTGGTGAGAGGATTCACCAGAGACAGAGTGGGGAACAGAACAGGGAGATCTACTGAAATACACTGCTGAGGGGAGCAGCGGGAGAGTCAGGAGAGGTCTGCTGTGCCATGTGGGAAGCTCCCTGACTGGGGATAGAACTCCTGCTGCAGTGGCTGCAGATAGCTTCAGAGTGCTGAGACTTAACTCACTGCGCCACCAGGGAGTCCCTCGCAAAGGGTTTTTTTTCCTCCACAGTATCACCAACACTTGTTTCTGGTTTTTTTAATATGGGCCATTCTTACAGGTGTGAAGTGGATCTGATACTGGCTTTGATTTATATCAGATTTGATTTGGTAAATGATGATGAGCATTTGCCATGTGCCTGTTGGCCATCTATATGTCTTCTTTGGAAAAGTGCTTATTTAGTTATTTTGCTCAGTTTTTGATTATTATTATATCAAATTTATTATTTCAATATATTTTGCCCAGTTTCAGATTGGGTTATTTTGTGGGTTTTTTCATGTGTGTATGTGGCATTGTATTTGGTCAGCCTTCTGTCAATGTGTGGTATGCAAAAATTTTCATCCATTCAGTATGGTGATTTTTTCGTATTAGTGATAGTTCCTTGAATTTTGCAGAATATTTTAGTTTCATGTTGTCCTAGTTGACTACATTCTTTTTGGGATTCCTTGTGGTTGGTGATAAATCCACAAAGACATTTCTGAATTCTATATCATGGAACACTTTGAAAATTTAATTCAGGTTTTACATCCATGCTTTTTATCCATTTGGAGTTGATTTGTGTTTATAGTTTGAGATAGTGGTTTAGTTTCATTCTTTTGCATGTGACTGTCCAGTTTTCTCAAGACCATTTCTTGAAGAATCTTTCTTTTCTCCAATTTATCTTCCTGTATTTTATGTCATTGGCTAACTGTCCATGTAAGTGTGGGTTTACTTCTGGGCTCTTTATTCTATTCCATTTGTTTGTATGTTTTTTTTTTGTTTGTTTGTTTCAGTAATCTACTGTTTTGATTATTATATGTTGAAGTAGAGTTTGAAACTCAGGAGTGGAATACCATTATTCTTTCTCTTTATTATCAGGATTGTTTTGGATATTTGGCAATTTTTGTGGGTCTATATGGATTTCAGTAAGGTTTGTTCTATTTCTTTAATGCCATTGAAAAATGTGATTGAAATTTTAATCATATCTGTATATAGCTTTGGGAAGAATGACCATTTTGACAATTCTTCCAATGCATAAACAGGGGATATATTTCCCTTTATTGGGCATCCTTCTATTACCTTTAATCAGGGCTTATAGTTTTATTTGCAAAGGTCCTTCACCTTTAAGTTTGTAGTTGCTCTTTTAAACAACATTTGATATCCTTAAGACAAAGAAAAGTGATTAATACTGGTGTTACAATAAAAATTGTCCAAAGATACAGTGAGAAGTTTTATAATCCTGAAAACTCTCTTCACATGCCCAGATATGCAAAGCTGATTCAATATTTGAAACTCACTAATGTAATTCATCACATCAACACAGTAGAGTAATAAAATGATCAAATCAACAAATTCCAGAAAACCCAAAACCATTTATGACAAAAAATCCCAGTAAGCTAGGAGTAGAGGAGAACATTCTCAAATTGATAAAGATATCTACAAATTCTAAAGCTAGCATCATATCTAATGATGAAAATAGAGACTCTCCCGCTAAGATCAGGAAAGGCAAGGACATCCCCTCACCACTCCTTTCAAACTGTACTAAAAGTACTAATACAATAAGACAAGAAAAGAAAATAAAAGCTGTACATATGGGAAAGGAAGAAGCAAAACTTTCTTTAGTCATAGATGTCATGCTTCTCTGTACAGAAAATCCAAAAGAATCAACAATATCTTCCCAGAATTAATAGGTAATGATAGCAAGATTTCAGGGTAAAGGGTTAATATACAAAATCAACAGGAACTCTCCGGTATTGCTGGTGCTACAAACACTTTGGAAAATCACTCAACAGTTTCTTACAAAATTAAACATACTCTTACCATACAATCCAAGCATTGTGCTACTTAGTGTCTACCTAAAGGAGTTGTAAATTTATTTCCACAACAAATAGTATAGCAGTTTTATTCTTAATTAACAAAACTTGGACCAGGATGCCCTTCAGTATGTGAATGGATGAATAAGCTCTATTCCATCCAGATAATGGATTACTATTTAATAATAAAAATCAATAAACAAAAGTATTCCCGTTATAGTCAGATATAGAGCAAAGCAGTAGTAGTCACTATAACACTGTTCTAGAGATATTAACCAATTAACCAAGAAAAAAATAAATAAAAGAGGAAGGAAGACAGTAAAATTATCTTTTGAAGTTAATATATTACAATAAAAAATTCTAAAACATTATCAGTAAAAAATTGTGTAGACACAGAACTCAGCAGATTATCAAGGAACATGATTTATATACAAACTTAATAGTTTTCTTATATAAGCATTAATAATTTTGAAAGCAAATTGGAAGAAAAACATTATGTCAGACTTACTTCAATATATATTAAACAAAACAAAACAAAGGACCTAATGCTATCAAATGTTCCTCTTTGTGTTTAAAATTTTATAAATACTGTTTTTCATAATTTTATTTCTGAAGGAATACACAGAAACTCTTTAATTGAGGTCATAGATTATAGATCTTATAGTGTCTTCTAAAGCTATGCACATCTTATCATTTTTCTTTTTTGCCTGCTATGTATACATCACTGCCAGCTTGTTAGAAATATAGAATTTCAGGCTTATTGAATCAGAATCTCCATCTTAATATAATGATTTAATTACTGATATGAACATTGAAACTTGTAAAGCACTGCTCTAAGTAATCAGTTCATATTTGTTTGAGTTCCAGGAAGAATCTTTTTGAGAAATTAAGAAAGAAAACAACCCTCTTAGGTTTTCATACAAACCAAAGAAAATCCAGAGTCATCAGTATGAGAGTGTTTTAAAAAAAGAAAAACAGAAAATGAGAATGACCAGATTTTTTCCTGATTGTGTGTTTTATTCCAATTACTATATTTTCTTGCCTATAGAAAACAATTTCTTCTTTCTGTTGGTTATTTGAAAAGTAACAGACCATTTTTAAGTAACTGCTTTATTTATTTTTATATAAGCATTTTCCAGAGAACATTTTGCCTCCAATTAACTGAATCCACATAAAATAAATATACAGTATGTTCTATTTTGAAATATCCAGAATCACAAATTTCAATTATCTATTTGCATAGTAAAGGTAAATAATTACTTTCCCTGTATTTGACAATCTATTTAGAGATGGCAAATAATTATCTGGATAATCAAATAAAATAGTTATTTTCATTATATGAGTCAGTTGTCTTAGATGTCCCCAGTAATAAATTACATTTCCAATTCCTCTAGAAGTAATTTTTGATCCAAGAAATAGTCTTTTAAAATGTCACATTTTCCAGAACTAGTCAATATGAGAACTATACAAAAGAATTTTATAGTGTACAAACAGTCTTTTAGGATGTGAAACTAGGTTTAACACATCACTGGACCATTAAGTGTAAACGACAGGAAAATAATAAAATGGCTTAAGAAACTAATTTAGAGTATCTTTGAAGTTAACTTTATCTCAAAAAGCATAGCATATGTGCTAGGCAATTTTCCTGTTTGATAAAGTAAGAGGTTGGTGGGAAACAATAAGATATGAAAGAGGCTTAATGTAAGTAATAGAGGATAGATCAGATGATGAAAAATCAGTCTTAACTCCTTGGAAATCTAATGTAAAGCCAATAGGTCTGACTTACTATGTTTTCCACTGAAAACAAGTATCTAACTGGGTATTCTGTTCAAATAAAGCTTTAGATTAACCAAGACTCATTTGCTGAATGATAGATATTTAAATATAGAATTTGTTGTCTATGAAGTGAATTACATTTTTTTTTAAAGATTTGTTTTTTATTTATGAATACAAGCTGGGGTACAGGCCAGAGGTGTGGGGTGGCGAGAGGCTTCACCAGAGACAGAGTGGGGAGCAGAACAGGCAGATCAGAAATACACTGCTGAGGCGAGCAGCAGGCGAGGCAGGAGAGGTCTGCCGTGCCATGTGGGAATCTCCCCGGGCGTCAAACTCGCGTTGCCACTGCCGACAGCTCCACAGCACAACGCTTAACCGTTGCGCCACCGGGGAGGCCCGTGAATTACATTTTTTGAGAGAAAATCACAGGGAACATTGTTGGTGGGAATGCAAAATAGTGTGGCCACTTTGGAAAACATTGGCAGTTTCTTGAAAGATTAAACAGATTTATCATATGACCCAGAAGTTCCACCCTTAGGTAATACACCCAAGAGAAATGGAAGTCTACCAAAGAAAAACTTTTGCAGCATTTTTCATAATAGTGAAAATGTGGAAATAACCCAAACATCAACGAATGCATAAATTATGATGTATTCATACAATGGGAACATTATTTGGTATATAAATTGGTGAAATATTAGTATATGTAAGAACAATGATGAACCTTGAAAATACTATGCCAAATGAAAGACAACAGTCACAGAAGACTATGTATTGTTTGCTGCCGTTTATATGAAAAGTCCAGAATGAGGAAATCTATAAAAAGAGAGGAGGTTAATGGTTACCTAGAGTTGGGGGCATTGAAGGTGAATGGGGAATAATTGCTAATGAGAACTGTGGTTTTTTCTAGAGTAATGAAAATGTTTTACAGTTGATGGTGGTGATGGTTGTACAACTCTATGAATATATTAAAAAACACTATGTTGTACATTTTAAATGGGTAAATTGTATGATATGTGAATTCTATCGCAATACACTGTTAAAAGTGCTTTGAGGATTTTTTAAAAACGAATTTATTCTTGTTTTATGTAAAATTTAAGTAAAAATTGTCTTTAAAAGACTAAGAAGAAAAATAGTATAATTTTTCAAACTTGAATGATGAAAATTTTAAATGTATGCTACAAATGTAACAAATGATTAGTACACTGTAACGATACCTTTATCCCACATAATTTAATTTTCAAATATTTACACACCTAAAAATGAAAGAGTTTTTAATCAATATGTGGGAACACTTTATGCTCTTTAAGAGAATGCTATCATATAAATCTTCCACAATATACAGTCTCAAGTAACTGCTTCAGAAAATAATCTTTGAAAAGTCCTTCTCTTATAATGATTTCTAATAAAATGTGGATTTCCATTTCATCAAGTTTATGGTGTTTACATAATTAAAATACAGTCCATTGCTCAGAGAGACTATTAAATTTCTGGTTTAAGGAACAATAACAAAATGTGATTTTATATTGCATTAATGTTTTTGACTAAGTATTATGTTAAAATATGCTAGTATTTTTAGTTAATTAGTCACTGTGTTAGTCACTGATGTTGTCATGTCAAAAATAAGAATTTGACGCTGAAGCAAGAGGAATTTGTATCTGCAAGATCATTTCAGCAGAAATGGGAATGTAAACTAGGAATAAGTACACTGTAAAGTCGAATGATGGGCAATGATTGAGATGCCACTGCCACAGGCAGCACTTGATCCCCAAGCCTAGATCGCTGTTACACGAGGTTGTGAGATTGCCATGCACTTGAAATTCTTTACAACTCAGAATGTCAGCTGTCAGATTCAGAGAGAAGGGTAGAGGAAAAGCACTGTTAATTTAGGTCTTCACTGGGAATATATTTCACATTTAAGGAAACATAGCTGAGTTTTGTGTACCAGGCATTGTGCAAAATGCTGGCAACTTTAAGAGGCAGAGGAGTTAGGTAGTCATGACTGGTAGGAGCCCTTAGGCTCCATCAAAGAGATGTCAGAGCAATAACAAGGCCCAGTCAGGTAGATCCTCCTACATTCCTTGAAGGGTTTACTCTGAGAGAAATGAGGAGTGATTATAGGGTTTTAAGCAGAGAGGTAACATTATCTGTTTTTCATGTGCAAAAGATAACTGCTCGATTTGAGATAGTATAGAGAAAAAGAAATTGTGAGCCAGTGTGAAGTGAGTTTCCTGTTTGTACCAAGGAAATGTATCACTAACTAAATGGCCTGCTGTCATGTTTGAACACGGGAACTGGACCACTGAGTCACCCTGGGCCCTGATTAAACAGGGAAATTGAATCAGGGCTAAGATACCCAAAAGTCCTGTTTAAATAGGTAGAGAAAAATCATTGGCAAGCCCTGCTCTAACATCCTGCCCAAACAGAAGAGCTTCCAGGCTAACCACAGGTGCTATGCTAGAACACAAAGTGTCATATTTTAATTAATAACTGTCTTAGAGGGAGGAGGCCAAGGGCCCCACATGCCAGGTTATAACCCAATCCAGAACAATCTATGATGCTATTCGCTTCTGCCCCAACATGTGAGCGTGGTCCTTTAAAATTCTCTCCCTAGCTCCACTCCAGGAGCCAGGTCAAAACTCCCCTTCCCATCACTGGCTTCTGTCATGCATGAGCTTCTGATAAAACCTTGCCTGGTTCATGGGAAACTCTCCAGTGAATTATTTTTCCTACAGGGTCCCCAGACCCACACGTTTTATGGGGTCTATAACAAATTGAGAACATTTCGTAGAAAAGCAGAAGCAGCACAAGGATTATTATAATTATGTAAGTAAGAAATGGTGTGATTTTGGTCAAGGAAATACTACAGAAGTGGTAGAGAAGGGTAGGCAGATTGAAGAGAAATCGATTTATAGATCCGTGGTCGTGATCTATCCAGAGTCTGGCTTGTATGGATTCTGAAGATGAAGAGAGTTGAAAATCACAGAAAAGGTCACTGCAGACAGCACAAAGGGTCAGGGAGTCTCTCCTGCAGCTGAATTACATAACACAGCAGGTGGAAGCAAACCAAGCGGCCACAGACATAACGCCATTGCTAATTGTGCTAGGAGGATAAATCACAATATCTGGATGTGCACAGACTACAAGAGAGAAAGATGGGTCTATGGGGCAAGCAATGGTCAAGAAATGACAGGAACTCTTGACATCTAGTTTTGATGGGAACATTTCATCACCAACTCACCATCTGGGAAAACAAGTGTTTAAAATGGTAAAGAATGAAGAAGCTGATGACACACCCAAGGAATACTGCCTAACTACCCCCACTCTCTCTCCAAGAGCCTTGGGAAACTGCCAGAGATTATCATTCCTGCTGGGGAATGATGTACAGAATAACAGGCCTATTATTTTTCTGCTTCCTAACTATTCCTTAGGCTATTGTATTTTTAATTAAGAATCCCAAACCTAAAATTTAAAAATCACAGCTCTAGATACCTAATAGCCCAGGAAATCCAGTCATATTTTATATACAATCAGCATTTTTGAGCATAAAGTATATGCTTGGCATTGTGATGTGTGAAGAGAAAGACTAATCTAAAAAAAATAAAAAATTCAGCCCCTTGTCCTTGAGAAACAATGAAGACTCTTTAGAGGGCACATGCTCAATACAGAGCTGATGCTCCCAGGCTATGTGTCTGTCTGGGCAGATTTCATGCCTGACTTAGTAACAGATAGATGATAAGATAGCTAGAGATGATTATGGTTTGCAGGTGGCAAAAAATCATTTGAAATAAATGATTTTGAAACAAAGTGATCGTGGGAAAGCAACAGTATTGCTTAAATGCAGGAATAACAAGAGTTTTCCCTGTGAACTTAGAAAAATGCTTTTATCAATGAAGGAAGGATTTTGGTAAAGAATATAAAAAAATTGAAAGAAGGCAAAGCCTTACAGCACTAATTGTTTTTAAGATTATCTATTCTTAGCTACTCAGTCACCGATTCTAAGTATCATAACTAGTATCTTGAACAAAGGACACAGAAACCTGAACCATACTGAAATTATTCCAGGAAAGTTTGTTTGGAAGGCATACTGTTTATACTATGCCTCTGGAGAATGTGGTAGGCAGAATAATGGCTCCCCAAAGATATCCTGATGGAAGCTGTAAATAAATTATGTTACATGACAAGAGCTAATTAAGTTGGAGAGGGATGAAAGGATGCAAATTAACTGACCTTAAGACAAGGAAACTACCCTGGATTATCAAGGGTGCCCAATGTAATCATGAGGGTCCTTGAAAAATGGGAGATGGATGCAGAAGAATTTTGACAAGGGTAATTCAATATAAAAAAAAAAAAAAAAACTCAACTTGTGTTTTCTGGCAAGGAATGCAGACAGACTCTAAAAACTGGAAGGAAAAAAAGATAACTGCTTCACTCCCAGAGCCTTCAGAGGGAATGCAGTTTTGGTTACTGTTAAGGTACAGTTTAGGAAGTCTAAAAGTAAGCCTGTACTCCTGGGCCAGCAGGCAGGTTTGGGAGGCTGGAATAGATAAGGGGATGGATAAGGATGCCTTGGGGACAAGGCCATAAAATGACCCCCATGACGAGAAGCACCAGCCCAGATCCAGGAATGCAGACGCAGAGACCAGAACATGCTTCTGTGTCAAAGGCCAGTGCCAAAGACCAGACATCCCTGCTAATAATGGGCGCAAACTGGCACCCAAGTTAGAAAGCCCATGATAACAGAATATAAAAGAGTATCAAATCCTCCTTAGGGCAAAGACTTCTCCCTTCTCCCCAGTGCTTCCCTTAGCAGTGTAGTTCAATAAATCTGCCTGGTCTGTTCCCCACTCTGTCTCTGGTGAATTCTGTCACCCCTGTACCTTCAGCCTCAGAAGGCTGAAGATCCTGATCTCCCCACAGCATTTACCCCTTTAATTTTTGGTTCGGTGAGACCGATTTTGGACATTCCTAGAAATGTAAGAAAACTAATTAGCATAGTTTTAAGTCACTTTTTGTGGTAATTTGTTACAGCAGTGATAGTGATGTCATTTTTTGGAGTCCATGGATTTGAGAGTAGAACAGAGTCCTTGGGTTCACTTTGGGTAAGGTTTCACCAAAGCTCCCTTCGGCGACATGCAGCAAGTTTCTCCACGAGACAGATACTCAGTTATATTTAAAGAACAGGTTTATTAGGACAAGGAAGTAAAGGACACTTGCACAGGCACAAGTGGGCAGAAAGAGCTGCCCCGCTGAGGGGTAGGTTTGCTAAGAGAGGCCTGCCTGGTGCAGGCCACGGGCAAACAGGCGGGCTGCTTCCCTGCAGAGTGACAGAGTTGGTAAAGGAAAGCACCTGCATAGACACAGGTGGGCAGAGAAATGGCTGCCCTGAATTCTTGCACAGATGCACTGCTATAGCCTTCTTTCAGTTGGGAGGGGCTCATCTTAGAGGATGGCTGTCTGTTTAGTGGCTAACTAGAATTAGAGAAGAGACCGGAGATTCTACAATGGGCTCAATCTCCATATCTTTGCTCCAGGACTGCAAGTCTGGCTCCTACTTATGCTTTGTAACTGAGGAGCTGGCACCTAGGGATTGTGCTAATGGTTATGTTGATTTCTTCTACCCCCACTTCCTTGTGTGGGTCTAGTTCTAAACTTATATTGAGTTCTGTCTCCTCCATCATGAGGACAGCTTCAGCTCCTGATCAGGGACCTCTGCTGGACCCCCCAACAGATCCTCTGGCTTGGTGAGAATCTCTTTTACCAGCTCCTGTGTTCCAGACTTTTTGCATTCTCATCTGCTTCCCGAACTTCCAGGCTAGGACTCAGAATTGGGTCATCCTGCCCATTTCACCTACTTCTTTTGTAAGAACTGGTGCACACGCAGTTTCTGAACTCAGGAAGTCATCACTTCATTTTCCATCAATAGGAAGTTAATACAGAAAGCATGTAAAAATACCTGTTTACTTGTCCCACACTCCCACTTCCTTCATCCCCATCTGCAGGTGCGGTTACTTCTGACCAAAACTCATTCTCACTTTGTATCACTGGCATCTACTTTGGTGTGTGTACTAGGCATTTGATAAACACTGATTACATCAATAAATAAATGAGATGCTTCCAGATTTACTGCTAGTTGTTCATTCCAAGATTTTTTTTACAAATAATTTTTTTAAGGCTGCATAGTTTGGAAGTGGCATACAAAATAGAGTAGGGAATTTGGAAACTTTTTGGAAATTTGGAACTAATTTCCAAATTTGGAAACTTCATATTGTTAATCATGTGTTGAGGTAAATGATTATGAATCTCCATTCGAAGTTCACTTCCCTGCTGCCTTCCTTTCCTTATTCTTACATTTAAATACAAAGCTTGACTCTTTCAAATCTCTCCAGTTGCCATTTTAAAAGATTCTAAGAACAAATGGTCCTGGAATGTAAGTCCTTGAACATGTAGTCTGAAAAGCCTGAGAAAACCAGTAGAAAGTTTGAGCAAAAAGCCTTAGGCGCTCTAATTTGGATTTATAAACCTCAACGTTTTCTTTCTTTTTTCTCTACCAAGCTGCTCAGCTCCAACTTAATGGCTTTCAGTTATTACTACGTATAATCATATATCTGCAGGGGCCCGTCCCCGCCCCCCACTACATCGAAGCACCTTATCTCACTGGTAGTGGAATTGTGAAAATTGGTCTTTTATTCTTTTTAGTTTTTTTTCCATCTAAAATTATTTATACACTGAAACACTTTGTTTACTAATTTACTTTCATGGAATTACTCATAATAAAAATAATTTTGAGCACTTTCAACATTTAACAACTTGCCCAAAGCATTTCATGCATGTAAAAAAATTCATTAAAAAATTTAAAAAAGCCAAAAATAGAGAGTAAAAACTCATCATTCCATTCCATTATATTATATTACATAAGTAACTGCTTTTAAAATCTTGGTGCTCATCCTTTCAGATTTTCTCCCCATTTCAAAATCTTAGTCAAGTATCTTTAAGGTGTGCTTTGAATTTGGCAGGTAATTTAAAATTATTGCATTTACTAAACTATTAAATACACCTTAAGGATGAAGTCAAAATTGAAACACTAAATACTAGGTTAATTTTGAGAAAGACGCTTTAGCCGTCTGCAGCCGGAACTTGCCAGGACTAATCAGCCCTGTCCTCCCATGATGAGGAACTGGCTTGACACACCTCACTGGTCCTTGGCATTTTCCTGTTAAATTATTTCCAGAACCAACCTATGAGGGTAATACTCTGGGAATATGATGGGTTAAGACAAAAATAAGACCATTTTGTAATTATGTCTGAATGCAAAAGCAAAAAATGTTCACAAACCACAAAAATGACAAAAAAAAAAAAAATCCTCCATATTGGCTAATGTGAAAGACCACTGCTGCTTTACTAAATACAGCTTTAGCTTCATTCTAGTCCCCCTTTTCTGAGATGTATTGAGCTGCTCACTTTAGAATTGTCTTGGGTTCCTGGCAATGCCAAGATCAGAGTGCAACTTTGTCTTCCTGACTCCTCCAGGAAGGCTTGAACTGGATTTGAACTGACATATGAAACGGTTTGCTCAAATTTTACATTTTTATATGTGCATATATAATTTGGTGAATTAAGTCACATATAATTAAGTGAACTTTTTGAGCATTCAGTTCTGCACTGAATAATGACAAAGTCTAGTTTTTGTGGGTTGTATTTTATATTGCACTTGACAGTCATTTTAAAGAAATTAAATGTTTCTTTTATAGAGGAAATACAATTAATGTTACAAATTGTTTCCTCGGGATACTTGTTGCTTGTAATTTTATCTGTATAAATCTGTTCCTACGCTTTCTTGGCAAAAATGTACACTAAAAGGAAATTATCCTACAGCACACAGAAATTGTAAAGAGAAGTTATAGCCAGCTGTGCATCAAAGAAGGTATATGTGCATGTATATGACAGTGTGCTTATTTTTATCTACAGCACTGTGCTATTGCTTGTGCTGTTCAGACGATTTTCTTGTAAATTCTCTAAGGTTTTCATCATCTAAGCATTTAAGCATCAAAATATTTGTAATTCTGTCATCTTAAGTATCCAAACTCCACAGCCTTTTGGATATGGATTGCATTTTTTAATGTTTACTGTTCTCAGATGTTATAATTTTCATTGTCAGTCCTTTCAAATTGTATGAGACTATGCATTGTACTTCTTAGGCATGTGAATTAGAGCTACTGCTCTAAGGAGAGCATAGGATGTAGCTGGCTGTCTCCTACAGTAGACAGTTTCCTTTCACCACACTTTTGTTATAATAATGTAAAGCAATAACATCTACTATTTCCGAAGAGTGCTCTTTAATTAAGATACAATAGTGGGAAAAAATGTAATGAATAACCCAAACACCTTCTCTCCCACCTCCTCTATATTGGCAAATAAAGTATTTTCTGGATCAATTTGTTACAATATTTTCAAATCATACCTCCAGTTGAGATTTGAGTCCTAGAGGTCTCACTGGATCCTGGTCCCAAACTGACAGAGGAGGGCTGACAAATGGATGCACTGTTGAACAGATTCTACTATGCAACCTGCTAGTTTTGTTCGATCATCAACATTTTACCCTATGATTCTGAATGCAAAGAAAAGTCCCCTAGTGAGCAAGGTGAAGTCTGTCAAACAGAAAATAAGCTGCAGGTGTGCAACACTCATTGATCTTTTACAAAATAGCTCTGGGCTGACTCAGAACAAAACAGGATATTCAAACCATTTTAATTTTAAAATTGTACTGAGAATTTGGGGGCACTTCTAGGTAATCTAGTATTAGTTATTCATTTATCAATGATAAAAACAGTGAACAAATTAATTGCTAACATGAAAGAGCTATAATCTCTCATAATTATACTGATTTTAAAGTCCATGTGGGTGGACTGTTATTAAGTATTGGCACAATTTGTTCTTGAGTGGGTGGCAGTGCTGTGCCCAATGTGTCAAGAAACAAGACTAGATCTGAACAAATGTGAGAAGCATTTTCTTTATCAAAATGTATTTAAAATTTTGGGAGAATTTGACATATTGCTAGATTTGCTTTTAGGATAAAAATCAAACTCTTTAGCACATAGAGGAATAAAGCACTGTATGATACGGAGTTTGCCGCCCTTAATGTCAGCCCCCCCCATTGCTTCTCAATTTTCACATAATGCTATAACTGTATTAACTACTCTCCAGTCTCTGGTTCCACTTTCTGGTTCCACTTTCCCAACCTTCACAATATTTTTGCATCTTTCTTCTTACTCAAGATAGCTCCATCCTCACCACAGTTTTCCTAATCTCTTAAGAGGCTATCCTGCCTCTATTTCCAAATTGAAGTAAGGTATCTCTCTTCTAAGAATCCTAACTGAATCTCTTAAATGCACTACACTGTGTTCACATGGCACACTGTGCAGAATACCATTTTAATAACTATCAAATTGTTTTGAGTATTTAATTTCTTGCATTCTCCCATACTATTAGAATTTTAAGTGCAAGAATATTTCTCATTCATGTTTGTATCCCTGCCTCCTCAATAAGGATGGATAATTTAAGGAATCTAAAAGAATAAAGGAGTGATTATTAATAAGTAATTTAATCCATTAATCAAAATAGCCCAGCAAGAACATATTTTTAAATTAAGTAACTGAATAACATCTGATTAATTTTAAGGAATCAACACAT
The DNA here is from genome assembly GCA_004024925.1 of Scalopus aquaticus. Classification (NCBI taxonomy): domain Eukaryota; kingdom Metazoa; phylum Chordata; class Mammalia; order Eulipotyphla; family Talpidae; genus Scalopus; species Scalopus aquaticus. The sequence goes on along the minus strand of PVIJ01004391.1, from coordinate 381 downwards.
GTACATTGATAGGATTGTTTTCATTGAAACTAGAATAGCTTCACATATTTGTATGTCTATGAAGAAATGACACAACTCTCCATCAATAATTAATGACTAAACTAAATGTGGTATAAAAAGTGGAATAAGAATGAAGTTGAATAAGAAATAAAGTTCTGATATATGCTACAATATTATAATACCAAAACTCTAATAATAGAATTTAAGTATAATTTTTTTTTTGCCAAAATAACATTTCCTTTTTTTATTATTATTGTTATTTATGTCTTTTACATTTTGTATTCCCCTTGGGTAGCCCACCACCAATTCACCCATGATCCATCTCCATGGTCCCTTGTGTTCTTTTCTATTCCATTTTGTGCCCTTATCCTCCCCTCCCCC